>CM065711.1:7911758-7917245 GCA_017654935.2 Phymorhynchus buccinoides | reverse complement strand
GCACAACATGAAACATCACTTCTATGCAGATGACTCACAACTCCAAAATAGTACAACCCCTGAAGATCTAGATTCCATCCTTTCAGAAAGTAACAACTGCTATATTAATATTCAAAATTGGATGGTTCAAAATAAACTTCAATTAAATGGTGAAAAAACCGAAGCAATGCTTGTAGGAACAAAAAACAAACTAGCCTCTGTTTCCATAGAGTCAATCCAACTGGGTAACAATATCATCCCCCTCTCAGACTCTGTCAAAAACTTAGGTGTCACTTTGGACAATACTCTTTCCATGCAGAGTTTCCTGACTCAGACCTGTCAGTCCTGCTACTATCAAATTCGTCGCATTGGCTATATTCGTAAATACCTCTCAGATGAAGCCACAGCAAAGCTTGTTACTCCCCTCATCCTATCTCGTCTTGACTACTGTAATGCTCTCCTTTCTGGCCTATCAGTCTTTTCTCTATCTTGTCTCCAGCGTATCCAAAACACAGCAGCTTGTCTTGTCCTTAAGAAAACAAAACGTTTTATCATGTTAGCCCTCTTCTCCGTTCTTTGCACTGGCTTCCTGTCGCAGACAGAATTGAGTATAAACTAAACACCCTTTGCTATAAATCTATCCATAAAGCTACCCCATCTTACCTCTGCGACAATATTTCCATCTATACGCCAGCTCGCACTTTACGTTCAGTTTCTGACCCTCTTTCTCTCCAGATCCCTAGGTATAAGCTTTCAACTGTTGGTCGGCGCTCTTTTGCTGTCTCAGGACCGACCTCCTGGAACAAACTTCCTCTCTCCCTCCGTCAGCGACCCACCCTCTCTGCTTTCAAACCTAACCTCAAAACTCACCTGTTCCCCCGTCATTGAAGCTCCGCTCTCTTTCTCTTCTCTCTCTTGCCATTAGGTCTGTTTCTACTGTATTCCATTTATGCCATCCGTGTGTGTTCGCTTTGTATTGCGTTTTTGTTTGAATGCGTTATGAATGCTAATGTGTGTGTTGTGCGCTTTGATTTGATTTCTATCAAGATTCAGCGCCGTATAAATACTGTATGTTGTAGTAGTAGTAGTAGTAGTAGTAGTAGTAGTAGTAGTAGTGGTGGTAGTAGTAGTAGTAGTAGTAGTAGTAGTAGTAGTAGTAGTAGTAGTAGTAGTAGTAGTAGTAGTAGTAGTAGTAGTAGTAGTAGTAGTAGTAGTAGTGTAGTAGTAGTAGTAGCAGCAGCAGTAGTAGTATTTCAGCCAAACTTGTGTTGTTTTACATTGCAACTTTTAAAATGTAACAGTGCTTCACAATGATCCGGAAACTTTCCTGCCAAACTATTGAACTTTTTACCAACACACTCCTTTTTGACCTGGACCAGAGTAAGGGCAACAAAAACCAAAAGTTAGTTTTGAGACGTCACTTCCAGCTGCACGTCCATAGCAGGGGCTTTTCTGAATTTTGTCTTTTACCAATGGTGTTTCAAATTAACATATTAGTAAATATTCAAAGTATCAACACATTCCGCCAAGCCCTTTTTTTTATTTTTTCGAGACTGAAACTGCACCAAATTTGTTGTTTTAGGGTTGTATTTCCATGAACGTTTGGAAAAATCAGTTATTATTGCTACTTTTGCATATTCATACTGCCTCTCAACTTTCCTGAAAATGTCATTGAAATCCGAAGTAAATGTGGGTAGGGAAAGAAGAAGAAGAAATAAAACAGAAAGTGAATAGACAATTTTGTACAATAACAACAATGCTTCCACCTTAATGGGAGAAGTCCCAGTATGTCAGGGCGAAGCTCTGCTCGGTACCTGATCGGAAGATGGGAAGTTTGACAAGTGTGTAATCTAAAGCGTGGGGTACAGGATTATTGGATATTAAATTGATGAGTAAAGATGTTTAAATGTGGGAGTGTGAAAACACCATCAGAAAGGGCTCAAATCAGAAGAAAGAAAAAAGAAAGAAAGAAATCAGCGTTGTGTTTAGGCATAGTGATAAGGGATAGGGTGAGGTTGATATTTAGAGAGAAAGAACATAAATAGCAAATAAGGTAAACATTTAATTAGAGGGAGGTAGAAAGAGAGACGAGGAAGAAAAGACATAGGGGAAATATAAGGCTCTGCGTGATCTATCCTCCTGGATTTGTACAATAACAACAATGCTTCCACCTTAATGGGAGAAGTCCCAACAATAATATTTTGAATCATCACAATCCATCGTTTTGCTATTGTCTATCTGTTGTTTATATTTTGTTTTGTTTGTTTGTTTGTTTATTGTTGTTGTTGTTTGTCTGCAAATACATGTTCTCAAAAAGTTCGAAATGGTTAATTTACACAGCTTCTCAAACGAACCACTGGCGCAATATATTTAGTACACAAACACATGCATCAGTAGCCAGTTTGAGACAAAGCCGTGTTTGACCAAATGTGACTCCCATACAAATGCCCCAGATTTAAAAACGAGACAGAAACTTTGAAGAGCAGCCTCAATTTGAATATTGGGCCCTTTTGTATGTGGGTCACACCTGGTCAGAAAAAAGTCAAGGGACTTAAATGTGCTAGATTAGTGTGTCTTTAAATGTTACTCTTGCCCACGTTTTTCAACTGATTGTCCTTTGCCGATCTACGATTGCAAAGGAGTATAAATTCGTTCGTGTATGTTTCTTTGTTTTTGTTTTTTCCTGTCTGTTCCAAGGATATCTCCAGAACCGCTTGACAGAATCGCTTCATATTTTGTGTGGTGGTGTGTCCCCATAGGAGGAAGGCATCCGCGCATACATTATTGCGGTCCTGACCTTGTTATGTCTTGATTTAAAATGTATTTGAAATGCGTTCTACTTTTACTGGATTACTTTTTGAAATTTGTCTGGTTTGTTTATTACGATATTGTAGTGTTATCAGTTCATATTCTTTGTTATTGATAAATGTGTTTACTGTGGTGATTCTTATGTGTATCTGGCTGCGATTTCTCTGTTATGAGATAATAAAGTTGATTTGGATTTGGATTTACTCCCAGAACAATATAGAACTCCATATCACACCATCTTCATTATAATCATCCTCATTTCCTTCAGCAATCATAAACATATTTCACGTTCTATGACCCTTGCATGTCCTGATTTCATGGTGCCCTCAGTCACGATTTTCCATCCAGTCTATGCTCTTGGTGCATTCGGGTCAAAGTCACGGGGATCAGTATGTTCATGGGAACTGTGAATGGACGGTCGTGGTGGCGCCATCGGAGGAGGACCTCACTCACGTTTGGCTCCACGACTAAAAAGACAGTATTGTTGAAAGAAAGAGGCTAAATAGGTGGTGTCCTGCGTATGTTAGCTCAGAGCAGACTCCACTGAACTCCACCGAAGTGACGCAGCAACAGTGCAGTGTCTCCTCTGCTGGTTGCCTCCTGACGGACTTAACATAGATTTGCTTACTTTGTTACTGATGGTTTGGGATTCAACAACCCCACAAACCAGGGTGATGGGACTGATAATGAACAGCGTGGGAGCAACACCAAACGAGGGGACAGCAAAACAAACTAGAAACAAGGTCACACTTCAAGGTCAATGTCAGCATGCCAGTAATGTATTGCTCGGATGTTGTTTACTCTAGGGGATACACAACCACACACAATCTGGAGCGCTTCTGAGAAGTACAAATGTAGAAAATATGGATTAAACCCAATTTTCGACCCCTACCATTTTCAAGGCCTACCGATCTCCCTCACCTTGACCTTGACTCGGTATGCCATCATCGGAATCGCCATACGCCAGTGCACCTACATGCCACGTTCGAAGGCTCTAAGTCCAACGGTGTAGAAGTTATGGCCCCTTAAAGATTTTCGGTGTTCAAGTCATACGCCACGATAAAGGCCAGGACCGCGATAATTTATACGCGGATGCCCTTCTCTCATAGTGACACACCACCACACAAACTTTGAAGCGATTCGGTCAAGCGGTTTCAGAGATATTCTTCGGACAGACAGAAAGAAAATACGACAACCGAAAAACAAACCCAAAGAACCATACACGAACGAATTTAGACTTCTTTGCGATCGTAGATCAGCAAAGGGCAACAATCGGTTCAGGAGATATCTTTGGGACAGACAAAAAAATCAACAACAAACAAAACAAAAAAAATAAACATACACGACCGAACGAATTCAGACTCCTTTGTGATCGTCGATCGGCAAAGGAAAAAAAGTAACAGACGCCCCTCAACGCAAAGCCCGTCTCCCTCGGTGACGGACACAAAGAGTATTAACCCTTTCACCGTTGCATTTTAGCACCACAGTGATTTAACACCTATGTCGCTAAAAGGCATCAAATAGGGGTATATTATCCAAAGACCCTATTGTCTCAGTTTTGGGAAGTAAGGATAGACCTTATTTTACGTATCCCCAATACTGCAGATGGAGTTTGTTCTCTACCCAGGTAAATCTAATGAGAGACTTAGTGCGATTTTTCTCACACCAGAGGGCATGACGCTCGTGTGGGGCTAATCCTCTCTATATTATTAGTTGGGGATAAAGAAAGAGAGAGAGAGACAGTGAGTGGTCCTACCATCACTCTCTCTCTCTCTCACTACGCCCAAGTAAGAAAATCGCGTGATAAGCCCCTAGTGCATTGACTGCCCTCTGGCGTGAAAAATATCGCCATAGGTTGACCATTGACATTTGTTGCCTGAAATATGGCTGCGGTGAAAGGGTTAAGCCGTCCCCCGTTTCTTTATTGCTTTATTTGTTTGTGCCACCCCCCTGCATTTCTCGGTTAATTGTATTTTTCCGTTTTTGCCTTTCTTACCATACATAAAGCTGTATTTTAGGAACATTTTCAGCTAATAACCTTGTTGGAATACTAACCCTATCCCTAACCCTAGCCCTAAACCTAACCCTACCCCCCACTGCAGTACACCGCGATTTGTCACAGTTGTGGGTCGTTGCGTTTTCCCGTCTTATAGGGTGGGGGGGTAGGGTTAGGTTTAGGGCTAGGGTTAGGGCTAGGGTTAGTATTCCAAAAAGGTTATTAGCTAAAAATGTTCCTAAAATACAGCTTTATGTATGGTAAGAAAGGCAATAACGGAAAAATACAATTAACCGAGATAGGTAGGGGGGGTGGCACATCTTGACCTTTACCGAATTCATTGTTCAAATGATGCCACGAAAAAAACAACTGATAGAGCCAATCTGGCAAAACTGGTCTGGGGATATAACTCTCTGGACTGTGTTAGAGCAAGAACCAGCATATCAGAGTTATTCTTCTTCATCTGATGACGTCATCAGTGATGTCATCAAGTCAGTACGTGATACGTTATACGGCAGTCGAGGGATTAGAGTTACTTCGTGGCACACATCATAGTTAGCACAATTAAACAAAATAATAATAAGAAAAAATATTGTGCGATTCTATTCAGCGGTTCACGAAATACTTTTGGTGGGGAAAAGGTGGCGTAGAGCATCACGATGTTCTGGGAGTAGTTATCACACACAAACAATGTCTTATTTCTC
>CM065711.1:7901758-7909258 GCA_017654935.2 Phymorhynchus buccinoides | reverse complement strand
TATTACTGTAGATAACTGGTTCCAACACTTTAAGGCTTTATTAGATAAGGAGATAACAGATGACCCTAACGTAATTTTAACAGATAGTGACGACGAGTTTATGAATCGTCCGATCTCTCAAGAAGAAGTTTTGTTTGCACTAAGAAAAATAAAAAATAAAAAAGCAGCAGGTCCTGATGGGATAATTGGGGAAATGTTTAAAACTCATTGTGAAAAGACTTGATTTTTTTGTCAAATTTTTTAATGCCGTATTTAACGAGGGAATTTTTCCAGAACGTTGGTGTGAGTCAATAATCGTCCCACTTTTTAAGAAAGGTGATGTTAATAACACTAATAACTATAGAGGAGTGTCTTTGTCTGATATAAGCGGTAAGTTATTTGGTACAATAATTAATAATAGACTTAAGGAATATGTAGAAAATAATAACATTACTGGTGACCATCAAGCCGGCTTTAAAAGTGGATATTCAACAGTTGACCACATGTTCACTCTTTTGGCTCTCGTACAAAAGCAATTCTCGTTTAATCGTAAATAATACATAGCATTCATTGATTTTGAAAAGGCGTTCGATTCTATTAACAGACATTTATTATGGCCTATAATGATAAAAAATGGCATTGCAGGTAAGCTTCTCAAATGTGTAAAATCTATGTATAATGTTGTTAAAACAAGGATTAGATGCAATGGAAATTTCACTAATTATATTAATTGTACACGAGGCGTAAAACAAGGAGATGCATGCAGTCCTATTTATTTTCCCTCTTCATAAACGAGTTAGCTGCAGAGATAATTAGTAAGGGTAGGCATGGTGCTACATTCACTGGTGAATATTTTGAGCTGTTTATTTTATTACTCGCTGATGATATAGCACTGATTTCAGAAACTGTTGTGGGTTTGCAGAACCAACTGAATAATTTAGGAAACACTGCTAGAAAACTACAGTTAACAGTTAATTTAGGGAAAAGTAATATAATTGTTTTCAGGAAGGGGGGATATTTATCAGCAAGGGAAAAATGGCTGTATGATGGTAAACCAATGGCTGTTTTGAATATCTATAAGTACCTTGGGATTTTCTTCTCTACTCGTTTGAGTTTTGCAGCTGCTTGTAGGGATTTATGTAGTAAAGCTAAGAACAGACTGATCAATATTATGAAAAAACTGCGTGTGTTGAATAACAATTCATTAGATCTTTTTGTTAAGATTTTTGATAGTCATATCCAGCCTATTATTTTATATGGATCAGAGCTTTGGGGACTTGATGCAAGAGCTGTCATGCACTGTGTGAGTCTGCCCATCTTTTTGCTCTTAAGACATTTATGTGTGTTGATATGAAAACACCAAACGACCTAGTTTCTGGAGAGACTAATAGGTATCCTATATTTATAAATTCTAGAATTAAATGTATTCGCTTTTGGCTTAAACTTTTGAGAATGAATACTGATCGCTTACCACGGAAATCTTATAATATGTTATGCAAATTAGATCAAAGAGGAAAAACTAACTCGGCGTCAAGGGTTCGATTATTTCTTTTCGAGTTTGGGTTCGGATATGCGTGGGAATATCAAGGGGTGGGTGATGAAAAGATGTTTATAAACATTCTCCGTCAAAGGCTGATAGATTCAAGATGGTAGGACTGGCACAGTCATATACAATCCAGTGAGAGGTTTAGGATGTACAGGAATTTTTGCACAACACATATAGTTAAAAGTTATTTGTCTGTTAATATGGATAAGAATCTACGTTGTGTTCTTACAAAATTCAGATTTGGGGTGTCCGTCATCAATGTACACGCTTATCGTTATAAAAATGTGACGAATGCAGAATTGTTATGTCCTTTTTGTAGGGAATCAGCAGAAGATGAAATCCACTTGCTCTTGACGTGCCCTGTATTGTATGATCTTCGTAGAAAATTCATTGCAAGGAAATGTTATGCTAATCCATGTTTGTTTAGATTCTCTTTGTTAATGGCATCAGAAAATGAAAAGACTGTACGTGGTGTGGCTCTGTTTCTTTATAAAGCTTTTCAGTTGCGAGAAGCGATTTTGTCATGAATAATTTGATTGCTAAACTGGTTACGTTTATCTTATAATGTACTTTGTATTCAGTGGTTATTGCTTATTATGTGTACAATGTTCATATGGGGCTTTGGCCTTTTTGTGAATAAAAAATTCAATTCAATTCAATTATCTCTCTCTCTCTCTCTCTCTCTCTCTCTCTCTCTCTCCCCCCCCTCTCTCTCTCTCTCTCTCTCTCTCTCTCTCCTTCCTTTGCTCCTTCTCCCTCAGCTTTCCGTTTATGTCTTTGCTGTGTCGCTTATACTATTTATTTCTCTACCCCAGCCCATCTCATTCCTTTCCTCTTTAATCCCCCTCCCCCTCCTATTCTTCTTATCTTTCTTTTCTTTTCTTAGTTCATTTTTTTGCTTTGTTCCTAGATGCTCACATATTTTCGGTCCCTCCACATCCCATTTGTTAAGTATGTATGTATAATGCCGAATTTATTATGTGTCTGTTTATATTGATAATGTGCCTGCTTATGATGATAATGTGTGTTCGTTTTCTTTGCTTTGCATGCCTTTCTTGTTTATTGAATTCTTTGCTTTTTATTTTGTTTTCCTTTCTATTTTGTTTCACTTGAGGACTGGATAAAAAATAGTATTTACACTTACTCTATTATCCTCAGAAAATATAGGTTATTCATTCATCCATCCTCTCTCTCTCTCTCTCTCTCTCTCTCTCTCTCTCTCTCTCTCTCTCTCTCTCTCTCTCTCTCTCTCTCTCTCTCTCTCTCTCTCTCTCTCTCTCTCTCTCTCTCTCTCTCTCTCTCTGTCTCGCTTTCTCTCTCTCTCTCTCTCTCTCTCTCTCTCTCTCTCTCTCTCTCTCTCTCTCTCTCTCTCTCTCTCTCTCTCTCTCTCTCAATCTGTGTGTGAGTGTGTGTGTGTGTGTGTGTGTGTGTGTGTGTGTGTGTGTGTGTGTGTGTGTGTGTGTGTGTGTGTGTGTGTATATGCGCCTCTGTGTCTCTGTCTGTTAAAGAGAGAGGCAGAGGTGTCCGTCTGTCTGTTCAACTGTGTAAGTATTTTTTAAGACATTTGTAGGCATGCGTGTGTGTGTGTGTGTGTGTGTGTGTGTGTGTGTGTGTGCGTGCGTGTGCGTGTGCGTGTGTGTGTGTGTGTGTGTGTGCGTGTGCGCGTGTGTGTACGTGTGTGTGTGTGTGTGTGTGTGTGTGTGTGTGCGTGCGTGTGCGTGTGCGTGTGCGTGTGCGTGTGCGTGTGTATGTGTGTGTGTGTGTGTGTGTGTGTGTAGGTGTGTGGTGTGTGTGATGTGTTTGTGTGTACGCGTGTGTGCATGTGTGCGTTCGTGCGTACGTACGTGCGCGCGCGCGTTTTCCCGGAAAATAAGTTCGTGCGGGTTAGTAGCAAGCCAATGATTTATGACCATTGCAAGTTTTCAAGGTGGGTTTTTTTCCTACGTTTTTTTTTCGTTGTTTTTTTCTCTTCTAAGTCTTCAATGAGAAACTTATTGATTGTTTTGCAGTGATGAAGGTGAGACTTGCTGTTATCGTACCCCATTATTGCAGAGCTCGCTCTCTCTCTCTCTCTCTCTCTCTCTCTCTCTCTCTCTCTCTCTCTCTCTCTCTCTCTCTCTCTCTCTCTCTCTCTCTCTCTCTCTCTCTCTCTCTCTCTCTCTCTCTCTCTCTTCTCTCTCTCTCTCTCTCTCTCTCTCTCTCTCTCTCTCTCTCTCTCTCTCTCTCTCTCTCTCTCTCTCTCTCTCTCTCTCTCTCTCTAACACTTATGGAAAGTCTTTATTAAACTTGTGTTGTGTTTTGGATTTGATTATATTAAATGGAATATGTAAAGGCGACCAGTTAGGTTGCTATACATATGTAAGTGAGAGCGGGAGCAGCGTGAATGACTATTTTCTTATGTCAAATGACATGTTTAATCTTGTATATGAAAAATGTGCATTACATGTTGCAGACAGATTCGAGTCTGACCATTTCCCTTTAGAATTTTGTGTTTCATTTTCCAATGATACTCTGAGTAAAACTAGAGACAGTAAAGTTGTAAATACAATAGAAAAAAATTGTGTAGAGCGAGGATAATAGCCATATTTTTGACAATAATTTAGCAGATATAGACACTCTTAATAGAATACAAAGTGCCATTGATCTTATTGATGTAAACATTGACGAGGCACTGGACAGATTTAACGATTGCATTAAAGAGTGTGCCACCTGCATGAAAAAAACAATTATAATAAATAACAGCAAGCAGCAGGAAAGTTGGTTTGATAACGAATGCCGTGATAATAGAAGAAATGTGCGTAGGTTACTTAGAGTTTTGCGTACGGCAATCAAAATCAAAAAGAAAGATAAGGATTTAAATAAAAAAGGAAGATGGAAACAAAGTAAAGAGTGTTGAAGTGAAGCAGCTTGAAGATGCATATACTAAAGGTAGACGTGAATATAAGAGGTTTTTGGAAATGAAGAAAAGGCAATTTAATAAGAATATTCTAGACGCAATACTATCATCTATAAATAATCAAAAAGAGTTCTGGAGGAGTATGGGTAAACTTTCTTTAAAGAAGCAACAGCCTAGAAATATTATTACTGTAGATAACTGGTTCCAACACTTTAAGGCTTTATTAGATAAGGAGATAACAGATGACCCTAACGTAATTTTAACAGATAGTGACGACGAGTTTATGAATCGTCCGATCTCTCAAGAAGAAGTTTTGTTTGCACTAAGAAAAATAAAAAATAAAAAAGCAGCAGGTCCTGATGGGATAATTGGGGAAATGTTTAAAACTCATTGTGAAAAGACTGTTGATTTTTTTGTCCAATTTTTTAATGCCGTATTTAACGAGGGAATTTTTCCAGAACGTTGGTGTGAGTCAATAATCGTCCCACTTTTTAAGAAAGGTGATGTTAATAACACTAATAACTATAGAGGAGTGTCTTTGTCTGATATAAGCGGTAAGTTATTTGGTACAATAATTAATAATAGACTTAAGGAATATGTAGAAAATAATAACATTACTGGTGACCATCAAGCCGGCTTTAAAAGTGGATATTCAACAGTTGACCACATGTTCACTCTTTTGGCTCTCGTACAAAAGCAATTCTCGTTTAATCGTAAATTATACATAGCATTCATTGATTTTGAAAAGGCGTTCGATTCTATTAACAGACATTTATTATGGCCTATAATGATAAAAAATGGCATTGCAGGTAAGCTTCTCAAATGTGTAAAATCTATGTATAATGTTGTTAAAACAAGGATTAGATGCAATGGAAATTTCACTAATTATATTAATTGTACACGAGGCGTAAAACAAGGAGATGCATGCAGTCCTATTTTATTTTCCCTCTTCATAAACGAGTTAGCTGCAGAGATAATTAGTAAGGGTAGGCATGGTGCTACATTCACTGGTGAATATTTTGAGCTGTTTATTTTATTACTCGCTGATGATATAGCACTGATTTCAGAAACTGTTGTGGGTTTGCAGAACCAACTGAATAATTTAGGAAACACTGCTAGAAAACTACAGTTAACAGTTAATTTAGGGAAAAGTAATATAATTGTTTTCAGGAAGGGGGGATATTTATCAGCAAGGGAAAAATGGCTGTATGATGGTAAACCAATGGCTGTTTTGAATATCTATAAGTACCTTGGGATTTTCTTCTCTACTCGTTAGAGTTTTGCAGCTGCTTGTAGGGATTTATGTAGTAAAGCTAAGAACAGACTGATCAATATTATGAAAAAACTGCGTGTGTTGAATAACAATTCATTAGATCTTTTTGTTAAGATTTTTGATAGTCATATCCAGCCTATTATTTTATATGGATCAGAGCTTTGGGGACTTGATGCAAGAGCTGTCATGCACTGTGTGAGTCTGCCCATCTTTTTGCTCTTAAGACATTTATGTGTGTTGATATGAAAACACCAAACGACCTAGTTTATGGAGAGACTAATAGGTATCCTATATTTATAAATTCTAGAATTAAATGTATTCGCTTTTGGCTTAAACTTTTGAGAATGAATACTGATCGCTTACCACGGAAATCTTATAATATGTTATGCAAATTAGATCAAAGAGGAAAAACTAACTGGGCGTCAAGGGTTCGATTATTTCTTTTCGAGTTTGGGTTCGGATATGCGTGGGAATATCAAGGGGTGGGTGATGAAAAGATGTTTATAAACATTCTCCGTCAAAGGCTGATAGATTCAAGATGGTAGGACTGGCACAGTCATATACAATCCAGTGAGAGGTTTAGGATGTACAGGAATTTTTGCACAACACATATAGTTAAAAGTTATTTGTCTGTTAATATGGATAAGAATCTACGTTGTGTTCTTACAAAATTCAGATTTGGGGTGTCCGTCATCAATGTACACGCTTATCGTTATAAAAATGTGACGAATGCAGAATTGTTATGTCCTTTTTGTAGGGAGTCAGCAGAAGATGAAATCCACTTGCTCTTGACGTGCCCTGTATTGTATGATCTTCGTAGACAATTCATTGCAAGGAAATGTTATGCTAATCCATGTTTGTTTAGATTCTCTTTGTTAATGGCATCAGAAAATGAAAAGACTGTACGTGGTGTGGCTCTGTTTCTTTATAAAGCTTTTCAGTTGCGAGAAGCGATTTTGTCATGAATAATTTGATTGCTAAACTGGTTACGTTTATCTTATAATGTACTTTGTATTCAGTGGTTATTGCTTATTATGTGTACAATGTTCATATGGGGCTTTGGCCTTTTTGTGAATAAAAAATTCAATTCAGTTCAATTCAATTCTCTCTCTCTCTCTCTCTCTCTCTCTCTCTCTCTCTCTCTCTCTCTCTCTCTCTCTCTCTCTCTCTCTCTCTCTCCCTCTCTCTCTCTCTCTCCTTTCTTTGCGCCTTCTCCCTCAGCTTTCCGTTTATGTCTTTGCTGTCTCGCTTATACTATTTATTTATCTACCCCAGCCCATCTCATTCCTTTCCTCTTTACTCCCACTCCCCCTCCTATTCTTCGTATCGTTCTTTTCTTTTCTTAGTTCATTTTTTTGCTTTGTTCCTAGATGCTCACTTATTTTCGGTCCCTCCACATCTCATTTGTTAAGTATGTATGTATAATGCCGAATTTATTATGTGTCTGTTTATATTGATAATGTGCCTGCTTATAATAATAATAATAATGAATATTTAGGGCGCTTAATCTTAACAAAAGCCCTAAGCGCTTACAATCATGATAAAAACAATACTAACAAAATGAAAAGCTGGACAACACACAAAACACTCACACGAACTTAAGGTCAAACACACACACACACACACACACACACACACACACACACACACACACACACACACACACACACACACACACACACACACACACACACACCAACAAAACACACACACACACACACACACACACACACCAACAAAACACACACACACACGCACGCACACGCACACACACACATGACTCAACGGATAACCTTTGCAGGAGGA
>CM065711.1:7884258-7896758 GCA_017654935.2 Phymorhynchus buccinoides | reverse complement strand
CTCACTACAAAAAATACATAACACAGAAATCATCACTTCACATTATTTTACTCTCTCACTACAAAACATACATAACACGGAAATCATCACTTCACATTACTTTACTCTCTCACTACAAGTTTGTTTGGGTGTTTTTTTTTCTCTCTCTGTCTCTTTTACTTTGTACATACAAAAAAATACATTATACAGTTTGATATCTCTCTCTCTCTCTCTCTCTCTCTCTCTCTCTCTCTCTCTCTCTCTCTCTCTCTCTCTCTCTCTCTCTCTCTCTCTCTCTCTCTCTCTCTCTCCCTCTCTCTCTCCCTTCTTCTCTCTCTCTTTCTGTCTCTCTCTGTTCTTACAAATTCTTGTTTAAAGCGAACTTTATTATTTAAACTGTAGATAAAAGAGAGATCGTGCATAAATTGGACAGTCAGATTGCAGGCCGATCATGCAAACTGATGAGAACTTCTCCTATCGAAACAACTGTCTTTGCATAAGGCACTGTCCCTCCCCCATTGGGATAAAAAGTAAATCAGCACATTTTATTATTTTCTTCTTTTCAGAACACAGAACAATTGATAAAGTTAACGTTAGCCGAGTATGTTTCTGAGGTTCACAAATACAGACATTGGACACAATTGTTATTAAAGCAAATACTGAGATAGTAGATAGATAGTCTATTAGATAGATAGATAGTCGGCTTCAGAATGCACTGAAAACATTACCAGCTTCGCTCACTACGTTCGCGGCTGGTAAACATGTGATCCAAGTGACTTTTCTTTGTGGTCATCGAGGTAATCTGACCATGGGCCCGTGACTGGCTCGCTGTCATAATTATTGACCCTAAGTGACCCTGAGCTGGCACGGTTCCATAGTCTCAGAACAGGTGTTCGCCGGGGGGGGGGGGGGGGGGGGGGGGGGGCTGGGGGAAGACTTCAGGAAAACAACAACAACAACAACTGAGGAAGTCTTATTTTTCTAGACACAAATTCTGGGACTGTTATGTTCCACACAAAAAAAAGACTTAAGAAAAAAAAACCCACTGCGGGAGTGTTATGTTTTAGGAAACAAATACTGGGAGTGTTGTTTTCTTAGGAAAATAACCACTTCCCTTGCCAGGAAATAAAAAAGACTCCGTCTAGGAAATAAAAACTCCCTAGGAAAAATAACACTGCCACTCGGTTTATATGTCTTTCTGTCTGTTTATAAGTCTGTTTGGTTTATAAGTCTGTTTGGTTTATAGGTCTGTGAGGTTTATAAGTCTGTTTGGTTTATAAGTCTGTTTGGTTTATAAGTCTGTGAGGTTTATAAGTCTGCGAGCTTGTGTGAGATAGATGTGATAAGGAGGTGTACGCGTGTGTTCTCTCGCACTCTATTTTCTTTCTCTTTCTCACTCACTCACATTCACTCTCTCTCTCTCTCTCTCTCTCTCTCTCTCTCTCTCTCTCTCTCTCTCTCTCTCTCTCTCTCTCTCTCTCTCTCTCACACACACACACACACACACACACACACACACACAGAGTAAGACAAACAACGAATTACATTTTATCTTGCGTTGTCCAGTGCTGGAAAATATCCTCAACAGCTTTAATCCACATAAATATCAACATCATGTATGTGTAGATTGTGTATTCTTATGAGCTCCAACAAACATTATGACATTTATAAATTCTGCGTGTTTTTTGTGGGGGGGTTTTGCGCAAAGCATTGAAATAAAAACCCGCACTGACTTCATAAACACAGGTTTGAGTATATCTGTGTGTTAATCTTAACTGTTTTGTTGTTCAGTTTGGTGTTTCATGTAGGCCTACATTCCCATTCAAATGGGCAAATAACACATACAGACGGAGAAAGACGGACAGATAGAAAACAAAATCTTCTTTTTCGACCGCTCAGACATTTTCCTGTCAATTATGAGCGCAGATGCGTTATATGCCTAACCAAAAAAATCCGACTTCGGCTCGAAAAAATCTTTTAAAAAGTTTCTTTCAACAAAAAAAAGGCAGGAGAATGGACTGGTAAGGCAGAAAGATAGTAGATGACAGTAAGCAAAGGGAAAAGGCAGAAAGAGAGTGACAGATTAGAGGAAGTTACAAGCACAGAACTTCCAGAAGGTGGGGGAACTATTTATGCAAAGCCCCCCCCCCCTATCCCCACGGGGAAAATATATATTTCAATCAAGTGGGCTTTTAAAAAAAAATTGATTCATATCCATTTTCGTTATCCGTTTTGGAGAGAAATCTGAAATCTTTTTGTTGTTGGTTTCTTTCTTATTGATTAAGCTTCTCTGTCTGTATCGATATTTGTTATCAACATAAACAAGTGTACACTAATACAAATTAAATCAAATCACTTACATACATAATAATCCATAAAATTGGAGAAATGATATTGCGTTAGCTCTTTGGTTTGGTTTCATAGATATTTTTTGTTTAATGTTTCCTTTTTAATCAATGTAAATATGTTTTGTAAAGCCCTTAGAGCCCTTACTGAGAATAGGCGCTATAAAACAACAACCGCATTATTAGTATTTATGCATAACAACGTATGCACAAAATCCTGCAGTGAATGTCCCTGGGTGGCAGCCCAACAGGGGGATACAATGAAGACTGGGAACAGAACATGCTGACTCCTGAACGTGTCTCATACCAGTGAGAGCTCCTGTGGTACCGGAACACAGACTCTGGAGCACATCCTTCCAGATTGCCCAGAACATACCGTGACATCTCTGTCAAACCTGGCCTGAGGGGATGGTGTTTCAGGAAAAACTCTGGGGACCCACCACCGAATCACTGAGGAAGACAGTGAGCTTCACCCACATGACCGTTTTAAGGATCTAGGCATGGTCCAGGAACACAGAAGAAGAAGAAGAAGAAGAAGAAGAAGAAGAAGAAGAAGAAGAATGGTCAATGATTTGTATATTTTCTTAATACAGTCATATACGCTTAAGTCAAAATTGTACAAGAAACTTATTTTACTTTGACTTATCCTTCATTTGACTTATCCGTCATTTGACTTATCCGTCATTCGACTTATCCGTCATTTGACTTATCCGTCGTTTGACTTATCTGTCATTTCACTTATCCGTCAGCCACAGAGTTTGTCTGCAATTCTACTGAATTCGTGATGCCTTACATAGTGTGTGTGTGTGTGCGCACGCGCACGCATGTGTGTGTGTGTATGTGTGTGTGTGTGTGTGTGTATGTGTGTGTGCGCGTACGTGTGTGTATGTGTGTGTGTGTAACGTGTGTATTAGATCACATTCTCTCCTCCCCCCCCCTCTCTCTCTCTCTCTCTCTCTCTCTCTCTCTCTCTCTCTCTCTCTCTCTCTCTCTCTCTCTCTCTCTCTCTCTCTCTCTCTCTCTCTTCTGGAAAGTAAATATATATAGTTGTTTTTTTCTCTCGTTTAAGTGTGTGTTTCAATGTGGAATATATTTCAATATTATTACTGACAAATGGCACATATTTAATTATGCGAGGTTTCGTTTAAGGATTTTGGGTTTTTAACGCTAATAAAAGAGGGTTTCATTCTGTGGTATCCACATGCCAATGCCATATGTGTGGTACAAGCATTGAAAACGAATGACATCGTTTATTTTAATGTAAAGCATACCACTCTATTCGCAAATGTTTATTTTCTAAATTGGAGATTGCCAGGATGAATGAAACTGTTTTTCTTCTTACATCAGAGATGAATCCGTGAGGATGAATACAACACAACACAATACAATACAATGCGACACAATACAATATAATGCAATGCAACACATCACAACACAACACAATATAATACCATACGATATAATGCAGTACAATATAATACAAGTCAACACACCACAACACAATAAAATACAACACAACAGATCACAATGCAATGTAACAGTACAATACAATACAACACAATACAATATAACACAAGACAAGAGAAGTCAACACAACTCAACACAACACAATACATTACAATACAATCCAATGCAGTACAACTCAAGACAACGCAATAGAACATTTGTAAAATGGTTACGCTCGAGACACGACAGCAGTTTTAGAAGAAACAAATATAAGATATAACCAGGCAGTCCTAGCAATTAACATTAACTCAGGATGTGCAACAATTGAGTAAACTCTTTAAAGGGATAATGCTCGAAATGCTGTGCCATTGAACAAAACAGCAACATTTATTCAAGATCATATCTGGACAATTTATTTTTCAAGCAGAAACAGTTCATGTAGCACAAACCTTGTCTAACTATTCACGTGCTTTCTCATACAGAACACCCCGATGCTGTTTTACATACACATTGCGCTCTGGTTTCACAGTCTTGGTGTTGCAAAACACACAGTTTAACGCTACACCCCAATGCTAATTTCAAGAACCCTGCCCTGAGTATTATATTTTCTTGGTCTCTAAGAATTAGTCCATCAGGTAGATCCCCCAAAGAGGTGTTGTCATTGGCACCTGGGGTTGGCAATTGCTATCATCTTTGACATCTGTTGGGTCCTCCACTTACCAAAATATATGATAGCAATCTGACAGTAGTAACTTTCTGTATGTTATCACGTGATGTATAGTCAAACCCCTTGTTAAGAAGCATGTCACAAATGCCTATTACCAAAAAAACTACAATGAAAAAGAAAACGCTCTACTTTTCAAATTTTCACGCAACCATAGCGAGGTTACCACTTTCACATTATGCTTATCATACAAATATCATAACCGGGGATAATGTAGCTTCCAAAAGTCACCATGAAAAATTGCCCCCAGGTGGCAACAAAATAACACCCCCCCCCCCCCCCCCCCACCTCCCAACCTGATGGACTAAACGTGTAATAAAACTTCAACGTTGTCTTCAGCATGTCTGCTCTGCTTTTACTTTCCTGATTTGAAAGAACATTATCGCACTACTCCAGTGCGAGTTATAAGTAATTGTACTTTTAATCTGTTCTTCTCATTCTACTTGGAGATTTTGCCATTACACTCCCGCGCTTATGTGACTAATTCAGTTTACTACAGTGACTTTCTTTGTCCCACAGAATATGCTATGAAACTCCCGTGCTATTTTCAGGAATTCCTCTCTGAACTTGCTGCCAGTCAAAATGTAGAGGTAGAAATTGATTCCACTGTTACACCTCAGCATCACAGAGCTGATTGTGGAAAATATAATAGATTGACCGTTCTCAACGGGGTCCTTTCTATCAGTAAAGTCGTCTAATATTAAATATATAGCGAAAGGTGTTGTCAGGAGGAAAAAACAAACATTGGCAACAATCATGGTGACCGTCAGTGAAGACACTTTCTGTTGTCTGGAATCCTGGCTGGTTTGTTGCTGTGTTGAAAGATGTTTATTGATTCTGACGGATCTGACCAGCGTCAACATAAGAACGCTGTTACTGACTAGCAGTAGAACGAAAGGTAGGAAACAGAACTGGATCAGGTTAATCCAAGGATGTATTCTTCCAGAATACCATCTGTACATTTCTGATCCACTCATAAAACAAAAACCCTGTTTATCAATGTTAAACCCATAGAGAAAGTGAGAATTCAACAAGATTAAAAAGATGATCACTGTACCAGCAATGACTCGTGACTTTCTTTTCGTCCACGCAGAATTCACGCGAAGTGGCCACAGCACAGAAGCAGCCCTGAGCATGGTGAGTGACACCAGCATCCACGACGATACAGGTAGCACTAAGCGGCCTGTGAACCTGACAATCTTGCACTGCCAGGTGCCCTGGTCCTTTATAAGCTTAAACCGAAACATAAATTTGAGGACCACCTCTACTGGAGGTGCCAGCGTTAACTGGTCAGACAGCGCTAGAGCTATGAAGAAAACACTGGACGTGGATGAAGGAAGACGAAGCATGATAAAAATGACCATCATATTTCCGAACGTCCCAAAGACAACAGCGATAGGATCACCGATACTAAAGAGGAATCCAGACAGTTTGTAGTAGGGTATGATTATAGCATAATACGAATCCCGTTTGAAACGTTTGTTCAGAGTTATCATCCATTGTGAGCTTCTCTCAGGAGGGGGGCGTCAGAGTTATCCATTGTGCTGCTCACTTTCATGTGTTGCGAACTGAAAGTAGCTAGATTCACTGTAGTTAGTACTACTGGTTTAAGTACACGCTTTGCGTGTACAGACCCAATCCCAAGAAGAAGAAGACGAAGAAGAAGAAGAAGAAGAAGAAGAAGAAGAAGAAGAAGAAGAAGAAGAAGAAGAAGAAGAAGAAGAACAACAACAACAACAACAACAACAACAACAACAAAAACAAAAACAAAAAACAACAAAAACAACAACAAGACGCAAGGTTTGAACTCTACACCTCTAACACTCTATCAACCAGCTGTATGGGTCCAGATGATGGTCCAGTACGGTCACCCTTTTCGTAAGTCACGTGACGGATGAGACCCGGTGTGGGGTCTAAACTGACCCCGGTTAAAGGCCCCGTCACACAATAGTCCACCAGTATCCCAGAAGAAACGCTCATGCATGCATATGGCTAAATTCAACGGCGCAGATAAGTCAAACGTGGGTAACACGAGAAGGCCTCTTAGTCCCCCTTTCATAGTGAAACGCATTTATAAATTATATATTTTTTATAGGGGTCTGTAAGTTTGAACAGCCTCACATAATCTATAACAAAATATTTATCTCGTAACCACTCCATCACGGACAATGGAAGTGAATTATAAACAAATAAAATTCTTTAAATACTGACATTGAACAATCATAAGAGACCAGCATGTCTTTCTGCTACTGTATATGTCAACCCAGACTATCTTGTACTACATGCCACCCACCACCCACCCGTCCCCTTTTAATATTTTGCATCTAAAATGTTCACCAAGAATCAGCCTTCTCCCATTCTCGAGAAAAGGGATAGGGTTAGGATCAGCCTAGGATTATCTTAATAAAACTGAAAGAAACAGACTTTCAGACCAAGAGTCGTAAACATGAGGGAGTGAATAAACTACAGCATTGCCCCCCCCCTCTCCCTCTCTCTCTCTCTCTCTCTCTCTCTCTCTCTCTCTCTCTCTCTCTCTCTCTCTCTCTCTCTCTCTCTCTCAGAGGCGCTCTGAGTGTAGATAGTGGCATAACAAAAACAATTACTTTTTTCAAGGACAAACTTTAAAAGTCCAGGTTAGCATTGAGTTTCCTTTTTGGGGGTAATACCCTTTTTTCACTACAAAATGTGAAGCGATTCTGAGCTGGAAATCTTAGTGCATTTAGAAAAATAACAACAAATTACCAGGTAGCTGAATAAGAATTGAGATTGTAATATGTGCATTCAAATACAATGTGTTTGCATTAGGGAAGAAAATACTTTTAGGAATTGGTTTTTGAAGGCTTGTAACACAAGCCATAACATTGTTGACATATCTGTCGCGACTCTGATCTGAACTTGCTGCTGGCCAAACAGTAAATGTAGAAGTTTACAGCACTGTTGCAGTAGAACAAGAAGTAACTGACAGCACTGAACATTGAATACTGTCCGTTTTGTATGAGACTGTCCATATCAAAATAATTATATTCATGTGCCAAGATACGTACAGCTAAAGGTGTTGTCAGGAGGATAAAACACACACTGGCAGCAATCAAGGTGACAGTCAATGAGGACACTTCCTGATCTCTGAAATCCGTGGTGCTTTGTTGCCTATGAACACGTTTTCCTGTGCTGGCCGATCTGACCAGTGACCATACAAAAACACTGTTGGTGATGATCATTGTTATGAAAGGTAAAAAACAGATGTTAAACAAGCGAACCCAAAACATGTAGAGTCTTGATCCAGACAAATTGCAAAACCCTTCTTCAACTGAATAGTCTCTAAGAAGGTGCCAATTATTCGCAATGATAAAGATGATCACTATGCCAACTGTAGCCCGTGACTTTCCCTTGGTCCACACAGCACTGACACGACGTGGCCACAGCACAGAGGCAGCTCTGAGCACGGTGAGTGCAACAAGCATCCAAGACGATAGAACTGTGACAGTGCGAAAGGCAATTCTATACAACTTGCACTGCCAGGTTCTATCATCTCTGGAGTATTCTCCATCTAAGGTTTTGTAAAGCAGTCGGTCCAGAGGCCCTAGTATCAGCATCCACTGGTCAGACAGGGCCAGGGTTTTGAAGAACACACTATATGTGGACGAAGGAAGACGACGCATGACTATGATTATCATACAATTGCCCCCAAATCCTAAAACAAAGAGAACAGGGTCACCTATTTGCTTGATGAGATGAGCTAGGACTATATAGACTTGATGTAGATCATCCAAAGACACAGAATCCTGTGTGGAATGGTCTGAGTCCTGTAATGAACTGGTCACTTCATAGACTTGTTCATTGAAGGTGGCTGGACTGCTAACACTCATCATCATGGAATGTGCTGATGATCTTTGTTTAATTCATTGCATCTCGTGGAATTTAGAAGGTAATCTGTTCTGCCATTCAAAATACAATTATTTAGATGTATGTTTTAGTGAGCACAATTTTCCTACTGCTTTACAGTAGTGTAAAAGTTGTAACGTTATTTTGTGAATATTCACTAGTCTGATTCATTATAGTTTGAGGTAATTACTTTTCAGGTAATAAATTTAACTCTTTCGATACAAACTAATAAAAATGAGAAGTAGTAGCAGCAGCAGCTACAGCAACAGCAGCAGCAGCAGCAGTAGTAGTAGGTCTTTTCTCAAGAAGAACAATCTGGATCCCAATAATCTGACAAACTACAGACCTGTATCTAACCTACCCTTTCTCGCCAAACTCCTAGAGAAACTGTTCGGAAACAACGTAGCGATCATCTATCCTCAAACAATCTTCATAATCCTTATCAGTCTGCCTATAGAGCCAACCGCAGTACTGAAACATCCCTTGTTCAAATCGTCAATGACCTCCTACTTGCTTCTGATGCTGGTCAAATCTCTCTTTCGACGATTCTAGATATCTCTGCTGCCTTTGATACCATAGACCACTCCATTCTTCTGTCTCGTCTTGAACATACTTTTGGAATTAAGGGCCCTGCTCTTTCTTGGTTTTCCTCTTACCTCTCTGGTCGTTTGCAATCAGTTCTGGTCAATCATGGTCGTCAGTTCGAACAGGTTAGGCTTTCTTGTAGTGTCCCGCAGGGGTCTGCGCTTGGTCCTGTCTTGTTTACTTTGTATACGTCACCTCTTGCCAATATAATCGACCAGCACAACATGAAACATCACTTCTATGCAGATGACTCACAACTCCAAAATAGTACAACCCCTGAAGATCTAGATTCCATTCTTTCAGAAAGTAACAACTGCTATATTGATATTCAAAATTGGATGGTTCAAAATAAACTTCAATTAAATGGTGAAAAAACCGAAGCAATGCTTGTAGGAACAAAAAAAAACTAGCCTCTGTTTCCATAGAGTCAATCCAACTGGGTAACAATATCATTCCCCTCTCAGACTCTGTCAAAAACTTAGGTGTCACTTTGGACAATACTCTTTCCATGCAGAGTTTCCTGACTCAGACCTGTCAGTCCTGCTACTATCAAATTCGTCGCATTGGCTATATTCGTAAATATCTCTCAGATGACGCCACAACAAAGCTCGTTACTAGCTTCCATCGTCCTATCTCGTCTTGACTACTGCAATGCTCTCCTTTCTGGCTTATCATTCTTTTCTCTATCTTGTCTCCAGCGTATCCAAAACACAGCAGCTTGTCTTGTCCTTAAGAAAAAAAACGTTTTATCATGTTAGCCCTCTTCTCCGTTCTTTGCACTGGCTTCCTGTCGCAGACAGAATTGAGTATAAACTAAACACCCTTTGCTATAAATCTATCCATAAAGCTGCTCCATCTTGCCTCTGCGACAATATTTCCATCTATGCGCCAGCTCGCACTTTACGTTCAGTTTCTGACCCTCTTTCTCTCCAGATCCCTAGGTATAAGCTTTCAACTGTTGGTCGGCGCTCTTTTGCTGTCTCAGGACCGACCTCCTGGAACAAACTTCCTCTCTCCCTCCGTCAGCGACCGACCCTCTCTGCTTTCAAATCTAACCTCAAAACCCACCTGTTCCCCCGTCATTGAAGCTCCGCTCTCTTTCTCTTCTCTCTCTTGCCTTTAGGTCTGTTTCTACCGTATTCCATTTATGCCATCCGTGTGTGTTCGCTTTGTATTGCGTTTTTGTTTGAATGCGTTATGAATGCTAACGTGTGTGTGCGCTTTGATTTGATTTCTATCAAGATTCAGCGCCGTATAAATATACTGTATGTTGTTGTAGTAGTAGTAGTAGTAGTAGTAGTAGTAGTAGTAGTAGTAGTAGTAGTAGTAGTAGTAGTAGTAGTAGTAGTAGTAGTAGTAGTAGTAGTAGTAGTAGTAGTAGTAGTAGTAGTAGTAGTAGTAGTAGTAGTAGTAGTAGTAGTAGTAGTAGTAGTAGTAGTAGTAGTAGTAGTAGTAGTAGTAGTAGTAGTATTTCAGCCAAACTTGTGTTGTTTTACATTGCAACTTTTAAAATGTAACAGTGCTTCACAATGATCCGGAAACTTTCCTGCCAAACAATTGAACTTTTTATCAACACACTCCTTTTTGACCTGGACCAGAGTAAGGGCAACAAAAACCAAAAGTTAGTTTTGTGACGTCACTTCCAGCTGCACGTCCATAGCAGGGGCTTTTCTGAATTTTGTCTTTTACCAATGGTGTTTCAAATTAACATATTAGTAAATATTCAAAGTATCAACACATTCCGCCAAGCCCTTTTTTTTATTTTTTCGAGACTGAAACTGCACCAAATGTGTTGTGTTAGGGTTGTATTTCCATGAACGTTTGGAAAAATCAGTTATTATTGCTACTTTTGCATATTCATACTGCCTCTCAACTTTCCTGAAAATGTCATTGAAATCCGAAGTAAATGTGGGTAGGGAAAGAAGAAGAAGAAATAAAACAGAAAGTGAATAGACAATTTTGTACAATAACAACAATGCTTCCACCTTAATGGGAGAAGTCCCAACAATAATATTTTATTTTGTATGTCAGGGCGAAGCTCTGCTCGGTACCTGATCGGAAGATGGGAAGTTTGAGAAGTGTGTAATCTAAAGCGTGGGGTATAGGATTATTGGATATTAAATTGATGAGTAAAGATGTGTAAATGTGGGAGTGCGAAAACACCATCAGAAAGGGCTCAAATCAGAAGAAAGAAAAAAGAAAGAAAGAAATCAGCGTTGTGTTTAGGCATAGTGATAAGGGATAGGGTGAGGTTGATATTTAGAGAGAAAGAACATAAATAGCAAATAAGGTATAACATTTAATTAGAGGGAGGTAGAAAGAGAGACGAGGAAGAAAAGAGATAGGGGAAATATAAGGCTCTGCGTGATCTATCCTCCTGGATTTGTACAATAACAACAATGCTTCCACCTTAATGGGAGAAGTCCCAACAATAATATTTTGAATCATCACAATCCATCGTTTTGCTATTGTCTATCTGTTGTTTATTTTTGTTTTGTTTGTTTGTTTGTTTATTGTTGTTGTTGTTTGTCTGCAAATACATGTTCTCAAAAAGTTCGAAATGGTTAATTTACACAGCTTCTCAAACGAACCACTGGCGTGCTATATTTAGTACACAAACACATGCATCAGTAGCCAGTTTGAGACAAAGCCGTGTTTGACCAGGTGTGACTCCCATACAAATGCCCCCGAATTAAAAAACGAAACAGAAACTTTGAAGAGCAGCCTCAATTTGAATATTGGGCCCTTTTGTATGTGGGTCACACCTGGTCAGAAAAAAAGTCAAGGGACTTAAATGTGCTGGATTAGTGTGTCTTTAAATGCTACTCTTGCCCACGTTTTTCAACTAATTGTCCTTTGCCGATCTACGATTGCAAAGGAGTATAAATTCGTTCGTGTATGTTTCTTTGTTTTTGTTTTTTCCTGTCTGTTCCAAGGATATCTCCAGAACCGCTTGACAGAATCGCTTCATATTTTGTGTGGTGGTGTGTCACCATAGGAGGAAGGCATCCGCGCATACATTATTGCGGTCCTGACCTTGTTATGTCTTGATTTAAAATGTATTTGAAATGCGTTCTGCTTTTACTGGATTACTTTTTAAAATGTGTCTGGTTTGTGTCTTACGATATTGTAGTGTTATCAGTTCATATTCTTTGTTATTGATAAATGTGTTTACTGTGGTGATTCTTATGTGCATCTGGTTGCGATTTCTCTGTTATGAGATAACAAAGTTGATTTGGATTTGGATTTGGATTTGGATTTACTCCCAGAACAATATAGAACTCCATATCACACCATCTTCATTATAATCATCCTCATTTCCTTCAGCAATCATAAACATATTTCACGTTCTATGACCCTTGCATGTCCTGATTTCATGGTGCCCTCAGTCACGATTTTCCATCCAGTCTATGCTCTTGGTGCATTCGGGTCAAAGTCACGGGGATCAGTATGTTCATGGGAACTGTGAATGGACGGTCGTGGTGGCGCCATCGGAGGAGGACCTCACTCACGTTTGGCTCCACGACTAAAAAGACTAT
>CM065711.1:7869258-7874258 GCA_017654935.2 Phymorhynchus buccinoides | reverse complement strand
GTAAACTAGACAATTACTATATGGCCGCTATACATCCGCAATACTGCCACATACAATGCGTCATTGACAGTGTATAACGCCAATTCATTACATGCGCGCTACATCCAAGTCTATCTGTCAGCAGTAATGTCTGCATACATAATGCAAAGGACTCTCTAGCATAGCATATGAAATCTTGCACCTCTTATCATTGTATATTTAACACTTTGCTTATTCTCATGCAGTATTCCGGTCGACATTTCCATACACTTTTTATGGCAGCATTGTGTACATTTATCTCCCACCCCCGTGCAGTCCTATTTTTTGTCCAATTATTCCCCCACTCTCACTCCACTAAACGACTTTGTCCATGTAGAATTAGAACAGAGAAAAAAAAAAAATAAAAAAATTAAAGTAGTAGTAGTTGCATGTGAGTGAGTATGCATCTTACAGCCTTTGGCTGAATCCCATATTTTGTAGACTGAGTTATATGGATATGACATATTTAGCTCGACATGAAACTGAGCTATAGCAGGCTCGATGTTCACGACGAGAAAGCGTGTAAGGATCGGATTAGCTCATTGCAGAACTAGCAAGATCTGATTAATTATAGGAAAGACACACTCGTTTATGAATACTACACGGTTAACGCTAGTTAATGTGTATGGAAGAGTGAAAGCTCACTGTACATTAGTCTAGTAGTCAGGAGTTTGGAGGAGCGAGTCAGTGTAACTCCATTTCACTGCAACGGGTATAGAACATATGGCGTCCGATGGAATAGGCGCCGCGTAAACCAATGGCTGTTTGCAATATCATAATTACTTAGGTCACTGATTGTGCTGTCGGTAGTACGGATCGGTATGTGAGAGATCTTGGTTGGTGCTAGATGATGATGTGCTAGGTATTGCGATCACAGTAGTAACTAGCCTAGAAACGAACCTGCGTCATCATCACAATACTAGCAAACGTCACACACTGCAACAAGACACAACACCATGAACAGAATATGGGGATCTGGGGGTGTTGATGAAATGGGAGACTGATACTCGCTAGCGAACCTGCGTCATCTTACCAACACCACGTCCACCTAGAACAACACACAACACCAATGAATAGATATGGAGATGATGGGGATCTTCGGCTGGTGTGATGTAAATGGTGACAGCTGTCTTGTAGGAACCCTGCGTCATTCCAACACCACTACGCTACACTGAAACAACACACATCACCATGAATCAGATATGGAGTGCATGGGATCTGGTAGGTGGTGATTGTATAAGTGGACACTGTCTGATAGAGACCCCCTGCGTTCATCTGCAAACACCACGTCACCTGACAACAGACTAACACTAGGAATAGAATATGCGAATCTGGATGGTTGGATGAAATGGGACACTGTCTGTAGGAACCCTGCGTCATCTTCAAAACCCGTCACTATGACTTTTTTTTGTACAGACAACATCACGAACCTTTCGATGCATATAGAATTCATTGCAGTATGTATTGGAGTGCTGATCATTAGATGTGTGTTGATGAGTCACTGGTGACACTGACCAGCCTGATTAGGATACATCTTATCGAGTCGAGTCTTCAGTATGCAGCCGACGCTTTGGAGGCGACCTTGACTGGAACAAGAGCTCAGACATCAATCGACACTCGCTGTCAGTACGATAACAGCACCCATCTGAAAGAAATATGTGTGCGTCTAAGGACGTTATTTGCTGTGTGATATGAATATACACGTGCTAATACTGATGAAATGACACAGATCCTAGTTGTAGCTGCAGACCTGCCAGTCATTGTACTATCATAACGAGCATACAGTCCACACACTTGAACAATCTACATCAGCAGACTTAAGATGCGTATCCAATGACGACATGATTAGCTAGTTAACAATATTGCCTTGGCTTTAGCTTGAGATGTGCATGCAGACGTAGACAATGACATGTATGCGCATTATGACACACGGAGAGTCTTCATCACAAATCAAAATGCTGTATCGACTGCTAAACTTATGATGCAAAGTAGAGTAATATAGCTCAACTGGAGGATTCGTCTTTAGCCATGACAAGCTCCATAGGGCTAGAATCACAGTCAGTCGTGCTTCGATATAATCCTTCTCACATCGAGTCTGTTGAGTTCTAGTGTGTGGCTGCGCAGTGGTGTTGGGGTAATAAAAAACTCGTTCCTTTTTTTTTAATAGCTAAGACTGATAAAGATAGCCGTAGCCGGCACATGGCTACATGAAATGCCGGTGGACGACGCCATGAGGAAGTCAGAAACCTCTGAAACTCATGAGCGCTGAATGAAAAACCGCCATAGTCTGTCATATAATACTAGATACTGGCGCTTGTCAATAGGCTTGATAAGCGATGTAGCAGAGAATTAGAGTAGACATGAAAGGGACTGGCACAGATCAGAGAGATATTCATCCAGTGCATCGCAATTTTGCTGCTTACTGATGAAGTGCATTATTACGTGGTTATGTGAGTAACATAGGAGATTCTGTTGCACTCTACCGCACATAATAGTACGCTAATAAGGTATGGATTGATCTCGTTACACTATGACTAAGACTCCAAGACTGCATTCAATACGTTTAGAGCTCCAGCTTCTCTACACAAATTACAGAGTATTCCGGCTAGCTTCTGCTCTCGAGTACAATGCCAACTGTACGACGGCTTGCTCATACGTCTATATTATATACTAAGTGCTGTGACGATCAATGCATTGTCAATATCATCCAGTGGATAGTGCCATTTGTAGCGGACTATATTCCCCCGTGGGGATACCGGGGCGTCTTTTGTAACAGACAAGTAGTATCGAAACTCCACCTTCGCGGTAGCGATGTGCTACGTGCTGCCTCGTGATATTCCTATGCTATGATACTGTCTCTACGTCTCCTATGACAATGATCTACATGTCGCTTTAATGCCAGTAATTGCATGTCATGCTAGATCTACTCTCACTATCGTTCTTGATTCTTTCTCTGTGTCGTCAGTACTCTTAGTCCACTTTGTTCCTACATAGAACGGCATTCGCAAAAAATGAATATATGCTAACTAGCACGTCCGTACAGGTGTCGAGACAGTCGTCTGTTGATCTTATACAATTCGTGAATCTTTTCAGGTCCGGCAGTAACAGAGCAGGCGATGTTCCATGAATCGACGCGATCTATTATTTAAGAATTGACCAAAAGTGCAAGCTTACGTGTATCATTGAATAACATGTACTTTAAGAAGTATAAATCTATTGCAGAGGATTAACAGTCTGACTGTCTGGTATCAAACATAGTGCTACAAGTCAGTGATGAGGGTGGACCGAGTGCGAGACTTGAGCTTGGCCATTTTGTGACAATGCACAAATGTTGGTCTTAACCTTCACGCCCTGCAATTCCTACATACGCTGTCCTGCGGGTCGCTTCTCTCTCTCCTCTCTCTCTCTGCTCTGTCTCTCTCTCGTCTGCTCGGCGTCTGACACTAGCCGTGTTAGCTAGGTGCACGCTTCACTCCTCTACTCAATCCTGTCACCCACTTACCAATGGAAAAAATAGCTGGTGCGGCCTTCTAGGGTGTGGATCTATTATGCCTCCAGCTCGGTCATGTACACAGTTGATGTCTATTAGTCTGTACAATGACTCAATAGAATGAAACAGCTTAGGTAATGACGTAGTGTAGATAATGTAGATATACTACCATGCGCATAACACTAGCGATGTCACTGTTATACTCTCCTGTTGAAAGTCCTATAGTTCCCCCCACCACGCCCTCCCTGCTTCTACGCACCTACTCCTATATCACCTATGCGTATGCTGATGTGAAGTATCATGATGTCCAACCCCCTTAATACTGTTCGTTATGCCAAAGTCTCAGACTTCCATCTACTCGATTAACATTTATTTGACTGTGGTATTCGCTAGCCAGTGAGTCTATGCCTTAATTTATAGTACTCTCTCGGAACACTTACCCCTTAACAAGCGATTTCGGCCTCGTAGCATCAATCCGCATAGTCCCTATCCATGTCCAAATAGAAAATGATATACGCTATTGAATAGCTCGGAACGACTTATATGAGTGCACGAACGATGGACCCGGTTCAGTAGTAACGGTCGCGGGCAGAAGTAACCTCCGTGCAGACATCATGCAGCGGGGGGTATGAATAAGAGTAATACTATTAGAGATGAACTGATTATAAGGCGCTTTGTAAATGTATTTATAATACTTGTCATTACTGTAAAAGCCTACTAAGCAGATCAGTGACACAATAACTGATGAGATATCAAAGCTATAATTGTACGTGAATATACTAAAAATGAACTAGAAATGCCGATGCTAAACATTACACAAGAAGACTACGTCACACACTGCCAACTTAGGCCTAAACAGACACGACGACAGGTGAACACACACAGCACACACTACAACATATACTGTTCATAGAATGCACACTAGACACTCAATCTAATCACTTGAAAAATGCCACTAACATGCATGTCAACGACTACAGTGCACCAGGCTAAAGCGTAGGCTACACTATATGCAGCAAACTGCGACACACCAGCACAGCACGGCCAGAGAAAACTCACTACACATATTGCACTTTTACTGTCTAAGGCTATCGAGCACTACCACGACACTATCAGACAGACGAGTAACATGACTCATACTAAGCGAGATAAAGTATCCGTCTGCAGAGATGGACAGGTATGACGATCAGAAGAACGACTAATCGTTTATGGAAGAGACGATTAGCTCCCAATTTGAAGGGCAGGACTTCGCATTTAAGTCAATGAGCATGGTCTGATTGATGTGTTCACGTGATGTTTGCTCTTAGCAATGGTTGTAGTACTTCAGGGACTCAGTAGAGGCCTGTCCATACATCCGCAGTAGTACAGGAAGGAAGTAGCTGAAAGCCGAATATGAATACAGTTAATCGGATTGCGCACCAGTGTGTTTCAGCTGGTACACACATAGGACAACAGGAGGAGCTAGCAGTACACAAAGGGATGTCAGTAGTTA
>CM065711.1:7844569-7868758 GCA_017654935.2 Phymorhynchus buccinoides | reverse complement strand
GTGTCCAATCGAAGAGTAATCAATACAACATGGTTTGAAAAGACAAGTTCTGCTGGCACAGAGAAATAAGACATTGTTTGTGTGCGATAACTAACTCCCAGAACATCGTGATGCTCTACGCCACCTTTTCCCCACCAACAGTATTTCGTGAACCGCTGAATAGAATCGCACAATATCTTTTCTTATTACTATTTTGTTTAATTGTGCTAAATATGATGAGTGCCACGAAGTAACTCTAATCCCTTGACTGCCGTATAACGTATCACGTACTGACTTGATAACATCACTGATGACGTCATCAGATGAAGAAGAATAACTCTGATATGCTGGTTCTTGCTCTAACACAGTCAAGAGAGTTATATCCCCAGACAGTTTTGCCAGATTGGCTCTATCAGTTGTCTTTTTCGTGGCATCATTTGAACAATGAATTCGGTAAAGGTCAAGATGTGCCAACCCCCCCTACCTATCTCGGTTAATTCTATTTTTCCGTTATTGCCTTTCTTACCATACATAAAGCTGTTTCTTAGGAACATTTTTAGCTAATAACCTTTTTGGAATACTAACCCTATCCCTAACCCTATCCCTAACCCTAGCCCTAACCCTAACCCTAACCCTACCCCCCACCCTATAAGACGGAAAAACGCAACGACCCACAACTGTGACAAATCGCGGTGTACTGCAGTACATAGTGGGGGGTAGGGTTAGGGTTAGGATTCCAACAAGGTTATTAGCTGAAAATGTTCCTAAAATACAGGTTTATGTATGGTAAGAAAGGCAAAAACGGAAAAATACAATTAACCGAGAAATGCAGGGGGGTGGCACAAACAAATAAAGCAATAAAGAAACGGGGGACGGCTTAACCCTTTCACCGCAGCCATATTTCAGGCAACAAATGTCAATGGTCAACCTATGGCGATATTTTTCACGCCAGAGGGCAGTCAATGCACTAGGGGCTTATCACGCGATTTTCTTACTTGGGCGTAGTGAGAGAGAGAGAGAGTGATGGTAGGACCACTCACTGTCTCTCTCTCTCTCTTTCTTTATCCCCAACTAATAATATAGAGAGGAGTAGCCCCACACGCGCGTCATGCCCTCTGGTGTGAGAAAAATCGCACTAAGTCTCTCATTAGATTTACCTGGGTAGAGAACAAACTCCATCTGCAGTATTGGGGATACGTAAACTAAGGTCTATCCTTACTTCCCAAAACTGAGACAATAGGGTCTTTGGATAATATACCCCTATTTGATGGCTTTTAGCGACATAGGTGTTAAATCACTGTGGTGCTAAAATGAAACGGTGAAAGGGTTAATACTCTTTGTGTCCGTCACCGAGGGAGACGGGCTTTGCGTTGAGGGGCGTCTGTTACTTTTTGTCCTTTGCCGATCGACGATCACAAAGGAGTCTGAATTCGTTCGGTCGTGTATGTTTATTTTTTTTGTTTTGTTTGTTGTTGATTTTTTGTCTGTCCCAAAGATATCTCCTGAACCGATTTTTTTTTTTTTTTTTTAAGACTTTTGTAAATTTATTCGGCAAATATTTCGGGCTACTGCCCTTTTTCTGAACCGATTGTTGTCCTTTGCCGATCTACGATCGCAAAGGAGTCTAAATTCGTTCGTGTATGTTTCTTTGGGTTTGTTTTTCGGTTGTCGTTTTTTCTTTCTGTCTGTCCGAAGAATATCTCTGAAACCGCTAGACCGAATCGCTTCAAAGTTTGTGTGGTGGTGTGTCTCTATGAGAGAAAGGCATCCGCGTATAAATTATCGCGGTCCTGGCCTTTATCGTGGCGTATGACTTGAACACCGAAATTCTTTAAGGTGACATAACTTCTACACCGTTGGACTTAGAGCCTTCGAACGTGGCATGTAGGTGCACTGGCGTATGGCGATTCCGATGATGGCATACCGAGTCAAGGTCAAGGTGAGGGAGATCGGTAGGCCTTGAAAATGGTAGGGTCGAAAATTGGGTTTAATCCATATTTTCTACATTATTTTGTACTTCTCAGAAGCGCTCCAGATTGTGTGTGGTTGTGTATCCCCTAGAGTAAAAAACATCCGAGCAATACATTGCTGGCGTGCTGACATTGACCTTGAAGTGTGACCTTGTTTCTATTTTGTTTCACTGTCCCCTCGTTTGATGTTGCTCCCACGCTGTTCATTATCAGTCCCATCACCCTGGTTTGTGGGATTGTTGAATCCCAAACCATCAGAAACAAAGTAAGCAAATCTATGTTAAGTCTGTCAGGAGGCAACCAGCAGAGGAGACACTGCACTGCTGCTGAGTCACTTCGGTGGAGTTCAGTGGAGTCTGCTCTGAGCTAACATACGCAGGACACCACCTATTTAGCCTCTTTCTTTCAACAATAGTCTTTTTAGTCGTGGAGCCAAACTGAGTGAGGTCCTCCTCCGATGGCGCCACCACGACCGTCCATTCACAGTTCCCATGAACATACTGATCCCCGTGACTTTGACCCGAATGCACCAAGAGCATAGACTGGATGGAAAATCGTGACTGAGGGCACCATGAAATCAGGATATGCAAGGGTCATAGAACGTGAAATATGTTTATGATTGCTGAAGGAAATGAGGATGATTATAATGAAGATGGTGTGATATGGAGTTCTATATTGTTCTGGGAGTAAATCCAAATCCAAATCCAAATCCAAATCAACTTTGTTATCTCATAACAGAGAAATCGCAACCAGATGCACATAATAATCACCACAGTAAACACATTTATCAATAACAAAGAATATGAACTGATAACACTACAATATCGTAAGACACAAACCAGACACATTTTAAAAAGTAATCCAGTAAAAGCAGAACGCATTTCAAATACATTTTAAATCAAGACATAACAAGGTCAGGACCGCAATAATGTATGCGCGGATGCCTTTCTCCTATGGTGACACACCACCACACAAAATATCAAGCGATTCTGTCAAGCGGTTCTGGAGATATCCTTGGAACAGACAGGAAAAAACAAAAACAAAGAAACATACATGAACGAATTTATACTCCTTTGCAATCGTAGATCGGCAAAGGACAATTAGTTGAAAAACGTGGGCAAGAGTAGCATTTAAAGACACACTAATCCAGCACATTTAAGTCCCTTGACTTTTTTTCTGACCAGGTGTGACCCACATACAAAAGGGCCCAATATTCAAATTAAGGCTGCTCTTCAAAGTTTCTGTTTCGTTTTTAATTCGGGGGCATTTGTATGGGAGTCACACCTGGTCAAACACGGCTTTGTCTCAAACTGGCTACTGATGCATGTGTTTGTGTACTAAATATAGCACGCCAGTGGTTCGTTTGAGAAGCTGTGTAAATTAACCATTTCGAACTTTTTGAGAACATGTATTTGCAGACAAACAACAACAACAATAAACAAACAAACAAACAAAACAAAATATAAACAACAGATAGACAATAGCAAAACGATGGATTGTGATGATTCAAAATATTATTGTTGGGACTTCTCCCATTAAGGTGGAAGCATTGTTGTTATTGTACAAATCCAGGAGGATAGATCACGCAGAGCCTTATATTTCCCCTATCTCTTTTCTTCCTCGTCTCTCTTTCTACCTCCCTCTAATTAAATGTTATACCTTATTTGCTATTTATGTTCTTTCTCTCTAAATATCAACCTCACCCTATCCCTTATCACTATGCCTAAACACAACGCTGATTTCTTTCTTTCTTTTTTCTTTCTTCTGATTTGAGCCCTTTCTGATGGTGTTTTCGCACTCCCACATTTACACATCTTTACTCATCAATTTAATATCCAATAATCCTATACCCAACGCTTTAGATTACACACTTCTCAAACTTCCCATCTTCCGATCAGGTACCGAGCAGAGCTTCGCCCTGACATACAAAATAAAATATTATTGTTGGGACTTCTCCCATTAAGGTGGAAGCATTGTTGTTATTGTACAAAATTGTCTATTCACTTTCTGTTTTATTTCTTCTTCTTCTTTCCCTACCCACATTTACTTCGGATTTCAATGACATTTTCAGGAAAGTTGAGAGGCAGTATGAATATGCAAAAGTAGCAATAATAACTGATTTTTCCCAAACGTTCATGGAAATACAACCCTAAAACAACACATTTGGTGCAGTTTCAGTCTCGAAAAAATAAAAAAAAGGGCTTGGCGGAATGTGTTGATACTTTGAATATTTACTAATATGTTAATTTGAAACACCATTGGTAAAAGACAAAATTCAGAAAAGCCCCTGCTATGGACGTGCAGCTGGAAGTGACGTCTCAAAACTAACTTTTGGTTTTTGTTGCCCTTACTCTGGTCCAGGTCAAAAAGGAGTGTGTTGATAAAAAGTTCAATTGTTTGGCAGGAAAGTTTCCGGATCATTGTGAAGCACTGTTACATTTTAAAAGTTGCAATGTAAAACAACACAAGTTTGGCTGAAATACTACTACTACTGCTACTACTACTACTACTACTACTACTACTACTACTACTACTACTACTACTACTACTACTACTACTACTACTACTACTACTACTACTACTACTACTACTACTACTACTACTACTACTACTACTACTACTACTACTACTACTACTACTACTACTACTACTACTACTACTACTACTACTACAACAACATACAGTATATTTATACGGCGCTGAATCTTGATAGAAATCAAATCAAAGCGCACACACACATTAGCATTCATAACGCATTCAAACAAAACGAAATACACAGCGAACACACACGGATGGCATAAATGGAATACGGTAGAAACAGACCTAAAGGCAAGAGAGAGAAGAGAAAGAGAGCGGAGCTTCAATGACGGGGGAACAGGTGGGTTTTGAGGTTAGGTTTGAAAGCAGAGAGAGTCGGTCGCTGACGGAGGGAGAGAGGAAGTTTGTTCCAGGAGGTCGGTCCTGAGACAGCAAAAGAGCGCCGATCAACAGTTGAAAGCTTATACCTAGGGATCTGGAGAGAAAGAGGGTCAGAAACTGAACGTAAAGTGCGAGCTGGCGCATAGATGGAAATATTGTCGCAGAGGCAAGATGGGGCAGCTTTATTGATAGATTTATAGCAAAGGGTGTTTAGTTTATACTCAATTCTGTCTGCGACAGGAAGCCAGTGCAAAGAACGGAGAAGAGGGCTAACATGATAACACGTTTTGTTTTCTTAAGGACAAGACAAGCTGCTGTGTTTTGGATACGCTGGAGACAAGATAGAGAAAAGAATGATAAGCCAGAAAGGAGAGCATTGCAGTAGTCAAGACGAGATAGGACGATGGAAGCTAGTAACGAGCTTTGTTGTGGCGTCATCTGAGAGATATTTACGAATATAGCAAATGCGACGAATTTGATAGTAGCAGGACTGACAGGTCTGAGTCAGGAAACTCTTATATGGAAAGAGTATTGTCCAAAGTGACACCTAAGTTTTTGACAGACTCTGAGAGGGGGATGATATTGTTACCCAGTTGGATTGACTCTATGGAAACAGAGGCTAGTTTTTGTTGTTCCTACAAGCATTGCTTCGGTTATTTGCCCATTTCACTTAAGTTTATTTTGAACCATCCAATTTTGAATATTAATATAGCAGTTGTTACTTTCTGAAAGGATGGAATCTAGATCTTCAGGGGTTGTATTATTTTGGAGTTGTGCGTCATCTGCATATAAGTGATGTTTCATGTTGTGCTGGTCGATTATATTGGCAAGAGGTGACGTATACAAAGTAAACAAGACAGGACCAAGCGCAGACCTCTGCGGGACACTACAAGAAAGCCTAACCTGTTCGAACTGACGACCATGATTGACCAGAACAGATTGCAAACGACCAGAGAGGTAAGAGGAAAACCAAGAAAGAGCAGGGCCCTTAATCCCAAAAGAATGTTCAAGACGAGACAGAAGAATGGAGTGGTCTATGGTATCAAAGGCAGCAGAGATATCTAGAATCGTCGAAAGAGAGATTTGACCAGCATCAGAAGCAAGTAGGAGGTCATTGACGATTTGAACAAGGGATGTTTCAGTACTGCGGTTGGCTCTATAGGCAGACTGATAAGGATTATGAAGATTGTTTGAGGATAGATGATCGCTACGTTGTTTCCGAACAGTTTCTCTAGGAGTTTGGCGAGAAAGGGTAGGTTAGATACAGGTCTGTAGTTTGTCAGATTATTGGGATCCAGATTGTTCTTCTTGAGAAAAGACCTACTACTACTGCTGCTGCTGCTGCTGTTGCTGTAGCTGCTGCTGCTACTACTTCTCATTTTTATTAGTTTGTATCGAAAGAGTTAAATTTATTACCTGAAAAGTAATTACCTCAAACTATAATGAATCAGACTAGTGAATATTCACAAAATAACGTTACAACTTTTACACTACTGTAAAGCAGTAGGAAAATTGTGCTCACTAAAACATACATCTAAATAATTGTATTTTGAATGGCAGAACAGATTACCTTCTAAATTCCACGAGATGCAATGAATTAAACAAAGATCATCAGCACATTCCATGATGATGAGTGTTAGCAGTCCAGCCACCTTCAATGAACAAGTCTATGAAGTGACCAGTTCATTACAGGACTCAGACCATTCCACACAGGATTCTGTGTCTTTGGATGATCTACATCAAGTCTATATAGTCCTAGCTCATCTCATCAAGCAACTAGGTGACCCTGTTCTCTTTGTTTTAGGATTTGGGGGCAATTGTATGATAATCATAGTCATGCGTCGTCTTCCTTCGTCCACATATAGTGTGTTCTTCAAAACCCTGGCCCTGTCTGACCAGTTGATGCTGATACTAGGGCCTCTGGACCGACTGCTTTACAAAACCTTAGATGGAGAATACTCCAGAGATGATAGAACCTGGCAGTGCAAGTTGTATAGAATTGCCTTTCGCACTGTCACAGTTCTATCGTCTTGGATGCTTGTTGCACTCACCATGCTCAGAGCTGCCTCTGTGCTGTGGCCAATTCGTGTCAGTGCTGTGTGGACCAAGGGAAAGTCACGGGCTACTGCTGGCATAGTGATCATCTTTATCATTGCGAATAATTGGCACCTTCTTAGAGACTATTCAGTTGAAGAAGGGTTTTGCAATTTGTCTGGATCAAGACTCTACATGTTTTGGGTTCGCTTGTTTAACATCTGTTTTTTACCTTTCATAACAATGATCATCACCAACAGTGTTTTTGTATGGTCACTGGTCAGATCGGCCAGCACAGGAAAACGTGTTCATAGGCAACAAAGCACCACGGATTTCAGAGATCAGGAAGTGTCCTCATTGACTGTCACCTTGATTGCTGCCAGTGTGTGTTTTATCCTCCTGACAACACCTTTAGCTGTACGTATCTTGGCACATGAATATAATTATTTTGATATGGACAGTCTCATACAAAACGGACAGTATTCAATGTTCAGTGCTGTCAGTTACTTCTTGTTCTACTGCAACAGTGCTGTAAACTTCTACATTTACTGTTTGGCCAGCAGCAAGTTCAGATCAGAGTCGCGACAGATATGTCAACAATGTTATGGCTTGTGTTACAAGCCTTCAAAAACCAATTCCTAAAAGTATTTTCTTCCCTAATGCAAACACATTGTATTTGAATGCACATATTACAATCTCAATTCTTATTCAGCTACCTGGTAATTTGTTGTTATTTTTCTAAATGCACTAAGATTTCCAGCTCAGAATCGCTTCACATTTTGTAGTGAAAAAAGGGTATTACCCCCAAAAAGGAAACTCAATGCTAACCTGGACTTTTAAAGTTTGTCCTTGAAAAAAGTAATTGTTTTTGTTATGCCACTATCTACACTCAGAGCGCCTCTGAGAGAGAGAGAGAGAGAGAGAGAGAGAGAGAAGGAGAGAGAGAGAGAGAGAGAGAGAGAGAGAGAGAGAGGGGGGGGGGGGGCAATGCTGTAGTTTATTCACTCCCTCATGTTTACGACTCTTGGTCTGAAAGTCTGTTTCTTTCAGTTTTATTAAGATAATCCTAGGCTGATCCTAACCCTATCCCTTTTCTCGAGAATGGGAGAAGGCTGATTCTTGGTGAACATTTTAGATGCAAAATATTAAAAGGGGACGGGTGGGTGGTGGGTGGCATGTAGTACAAGATAGTCTGGGTTGACATATACAGTAGCAGAAAGACATGCTGGTCTCTTATGATTGTTCAATGTCAGTATTTAAAGAATTTTATTTGTTTATAATTCACTTCCATTGTCCGTGATGGAGTGGTTACGAGATAAATATTTTGTTATAGATTATGTGAGGCTGTTCAAACTTACAGACCCCTATAAAAAATATATAATTTATAAATGCGTTTCACTATGAAAGGGGGACTAAGAGGCCTTCTCGTGTTACCCACGTTTGACTTATCTGCGCCGTTGAATTTAGCCATATGCATGCATGAGCGTTTCTTCTGGGATACTGGTGGACTATTGTGTGACGGGGCCTTTAACCGGGGTCAGTTTAGACCCCACACCGGGTCTCATCCGTCACGTGACTTACGAAAAGGGTGACCGTACTGGACCATCATCTGGACCCATACAGCTGGTTGATAGAGTGTTAGAGGTGTAGAGTTCAAACCTTGCGTCTTGTTGTTGTTTTGTGTTGTTTGTTTTTGTTTTTGTTGTTGTTGTTGTTGTTGTTGTTGTTGTTCTTCTTCTTCTTCTTCTTCTTCTTCTTCTTCTTCTTCTTCTTCTTCTTCTTCTTCTTCTTCTTCTCTTCGTCTTCTTCTTCTTGGGATTGGGTCTGTACACGCAAAGCGTGTACTTAAACCAGTAGTACTAACTACAGTGAATCTAGCTACTTTCAGTTCGCAACACATGAAAGTGAGCAGCACAATGGATAACTCTGACCGTTTCAAACGGGATTCGTATTATGCTATAATCATACCCTACTACAAACTGTCTGGATTCCTCTTTAGTATCGGTGATCCTATCGCTGTTGTCTTTGGGACGTTCGGAAATATGATGGTCATTTTTATCATGCTTCGTCTTCCTTCATCCACGTCCAGTGTTTTCTTCATAGCTCTAGCGCTGTCTGACCAGTTAACGCTGGCACCTCCAGTAGAGGTGGTCCTCAAATTTATGTTTCGGTTTAAGCTTATAAAGGACCAGGGCACCTGGCAGTGCAAGATTGTCAGGTTCACAGGCCGCTTAGTGCTACCTGTATCGTCGTGGATGCTGGTGTCACTCACCATGCTCAGGGCTGCTTCTGTGCTGTGGCCACTTCGTGTGAATTCTGCGTGGACGAAGAGAAAGTCACGAGTCATTGCTGGTACAGTGATCATCTTTTTAATCTTGTTGAATTCTCACTTTCTCTATGGGTTTAACATTGATAAACAGGGTTTTTGTTTTATGAGTGGATCAGAAATGTACAGATGGTATTCTGGAAGAATACATCCTTGGATTAACCTGATCCAGTTCTGTTTCCTACCTTTCGTTCTACTGCTAGTCAGTAACAGCGTTCTTATGTTGACGCTGGTCAGATCCGTCAGAATCAATAAACATCTTTCAACACAGCAACAAACCAGCCAGGATTCCAGACAACAGAAAGTGTCTTCACTGACGGTCACCATGATTGTTGCCAATGTTTGTTTTTTCCTCCTGACAACACCTTTCGCTATATATTTAATATTAGACGACTTTACTGATAGAAAGGACCCCGTTGAGAACGGTCAATCTATTATATTTTCCACAATCAGCTCTGTGATGCTGAGGTGTAACAGTGGTATCAATTTCTACCTCTACATTTTGACTGGCAGCAAGTTCAGAGAGGAATTCCTGAAAATAGCACGGGAGTTTCATAACATATTCTGTGGGACAAAGAAAGTCACTGTAGTAAACTGAATTAGTCACATAAGCGTGGGAGTTTAATGGCAAAATCTCCAAGTAGAATGAGAAGAACAGATTAAAAGTACAATTACTTATAACTCGCACTGGAGTAGTGCGATAATGTTCTTTCAAATCAGGAAAGTAAAAGCAGAGCAGACATGCTGAAGACAACGTTGAAGTTTTATTACACGTTTAGTCCATCAGGTTGGGAGGTGGGGGGGGGGGGGGGGGGGGGTATTTTGTTGCCACCTGGGGGCAATTTTTCATGGTGACTTTTGGAAGCTACATTATCCCCGGTTATGATATTTGTATGATAAGCATAATGTGAAAGTGGTAACCTCGCTATGGTTGCGTGAAAATTTGAAAAGTAGAGCGTTTTCTTTTTCATTGTAGTTTTTTTGGTAATAGGCATTTGTGACATGCTTCTTAACAAGGGGTTTGACTATACATCACGTGATAACATACAGAAAGTTACTACTGTCAGATTGCTATCATATATTTTGGTAAGTGGAGGACCCAACAGATGTCAAAGATGATAGCAATTGCCAACCCCAGGTGCCAATGACAACACCTCTTTGGGGGATCTACCTGATGGACTAATTCTTAGAGACCAAGAAAATATAATACTCAGGGCAGGGTTCTTGAAATTAGCATTGGGGTGTAGCGTTAAACTGTGTGTTTTGCAACACCAAGACTGTGAAACCAGAGCGCAATGTGTATGTAAAACAGCATCGGGGTGTTCTGTATGAGAAAGCACGTGAATAGTTAGACAAGGTTTGTGCTACATGAACTGTTTCTGCTTGAAAAATAAATTGTCCAGATATGATCTTGAATAAATGTTGCTGTTTTGTTCAATGGCACAGCATTTCGAGCATTATCCCTTTAAAGAGTTTACTCAATTGTTGCACATCCTGAGTTAATGTTAATTGCTAGGACTGCCTGGTTATATCTTATATTTGTTTCTTCTAAAACTGCTGTCGTGTCTCGAGCGTAACCATTTTACAAATATTCTATTGCGTTGTCTTGAGTTGTACTGCATTGGATTGGATTGTAATGTATTGTGTTGTGTTGAGTTGTGTTGACTTCTCTTGTCTTGTGTTATATTGTATTCTGTTATATTGTATTATACTGTTGCATTGCATTGTGGTCTGTTGCGTTGTAGTTTATTGTGTTGTGATCTAATGCATTGTATTATATTGTACTGCATTATATCATATCGTATTGTATTGTGTTGTATTGCATTGCATTGCATTGCATTATATTGTATTGTGTCGCATTTGTATTGTATTGTGTTGTGTTGTATTCATCCTCTCACGGATTCATCTCTGATGTAAGAAGAAAAACAGTTTCATTCATCCTGGCAATCTCCAATTTAGAAAATAAACATTTGCGAATAGAGTGGTATGCTTTACATTAAAATAAACGATGTCATTCGTTTTCAATGCTTGTACCACACATATGGCATTGGCATGTGGATACCACAGAATGAAACCCTCTTTTATTAGCGTTAAAAACCCAAAATCCTTAAACGAAACCTCGCATAATTAAATATGTGCCATTTGACAGTAATAATATTGCGATGTATTCCACATTGAAACACACCCTTAAAACGAGAGAAAAAAAAACAACTATATCTATTTACTTTCCAGAAGAGAGAGAGAGAGAGAGAGACGACTATGAAAGAGGATTGAGAGAGAGAGAGAGAGATGCCGGGGGGGGAGAGAGAGACCAGAGAGAGAGAGAGAGAGGGAGAGAGAGAGAGAGAGGGGGGCGGAGGAGGAAATGTGATCTAATACACACGTTACACAAACACACACACACTTGCGCGTACGCGCACACACACATACACACACATTCACACACACATACATACACACACACATGCAAGTGCGCTGTGCGCCACAACACACACCACCACTATGTAAGGCATCACGAATTCAGTAGAATTGCAGACAAACTCTGTGGCTGACGGATAAGTGAAATGACAGATAAGTCAAACGACGGATAAGTCAAATGACGGATAAGTCGAATGACGGATAAGTCAAATGACGGATAAGTCAAATGAAGGATAAGTCAAAGTAAAATAAGTTTCTTGTACAATTTTGACTTAAGCGTATATGACTGTATTAAGAAACACCCTATACAAATCTACTATTACCATTTCTTTCTTCTTCTTCTTCTTCTTCTTCTTCTTCTTCTTTCTCTCTGCATGTTCCGGCACCATGAATTAGATCCTTAAAACGGTCATTTTGTGGCGTCACGAAGCTCACTGTCTTCCTCAGTGGTTCGGTGGTGGGTCCCCAGAGTTTTTCCTGAAACACCATCCCCTCAGGCCAGGTTTGACAGAGATGTCACGGTATGTTCTGGGCAATCTGGAAGGATGTGCTCCAGAGTCTGTGTTCCGGTACCACAGGAGCTCTCACTGGTATGAGACACGTTCAGGAGTCAGCATGTTCTGTTCCCAGTCTTCATTGTATCCCCCTGTTGGGCTGCCACCCAGGGACATTCACTGCAGGATTGTGTGCATACGTTGTTATGCATAAATACTAATAATGCGGTTGTTGTTTTATAGCGCCTATTCTCAGTAAGTGGTCTAAGCGCTTTATAAAACATATTTACATAGATTAAAAAGGAAACATTAAACAAAAAATATCTATGAAACCAAACCAAAGAGCTAACGCAATATCATTTCTCCAATTTTATGGATTATTATGTATGTAAGTGATTTGATTTAATTTGTATTAGTGTACACTTGTTTATGTTGATAACAAATATCGATACAGACAGAGAAGCTTAATCAATAAGAAAGAAACCAACAACAAAAAGATTTCAGATTTCTCTCCAAAACGGATAACGAAAATGGATATGAATCAATTTTTTTTAAAAAGCCCACTTGATTGAAATATATATATTATTTCCCCGTGGGGATACCGGGGTGTGGGGGGTGTCTTTCGCTTAAATAGTTCCCCTACCTTCTGGAAGTCGTGTGCTTGTAAATTCCTCTAATCTGCGCACTCTTTTTGACTCTGCCTTTTTCCCTTTGCTTCCTGTCATCTACTGTCTTTCTGCCTTTACAGTCCATTCTCCTGCCTTTTTTTTGATTGAAAGAAACTTTTTAAAAGATTTTTTCGTAGCCGAAGTCGGATTTTTTTTTTCTTTGGTTAGGATTATAACGCATACTGCGAACTTATAATTGACAAGAAAAGGTCTTATGAATGCGATCGAAAAAGAAGAAGATTTTGTTTTCTATCTGTCCGTCTTTCTCCGTCTGTATGTGTTATTTGCTCATTTGAATGGGAATGTAGGCCTACATGAAACACCAAACTGAACAACAAAACAGTTAAGATTAACACACAGATATACTCAAACCTGTGTTTATGAAGTCAGTGCGGGTTTTTATTTCAATGCTTTGCGCAAAACCCCCCCACAAAAAACACGCAGAATTTATAAATGTCATAATGTTTGTTGGAGCTCATAAGAATACACAATCTACACATACATGATGTTGATATTTATGTGGATTAAAGCTGTTGAGGATATTTTCCAGCACTGGACAACGCAAGATAAACAATGTAATTCGTTGTTTGTCTTACTCTGTGTGGTGTGTGTGTGATTATGTATCTGTGGTGTGAGAGAGATGTGTGTGTGAGAGAGAGAAGAGTGAGCAGCGGAGAGAGAGAGAAGAGATGGAGAGAGAGATCGAAGAGAGAGAGAGAGAGATGTGAATGTGATGTGAGTGAGAAAGAGAAAGAAAATAGAGTGCGAGAGAACACACGCGTACACCTCCTTATCACATCTATCTCACACAAGCTCGCAGACTTATAAACCTCACAGACTTATAAACCAAACAGACATATAGACCAAAACAGACTTATAAACTTATACAGAACCTATATAACCAAACAGACTTATTAAACCAAACAGACTGTGTATAGACAGACCAGAAAGACATATAAACCGAGTTGGGGGTGTTATTTTTCCTGGAAAGGGGAGTGTTTATTTCCTAGGCGCAGTCTTTTTTATTTCCTGGATAGGGGAGTGTGTTATTTTCCTAGGAAAATAACACTCCCAGTATTTGTTTCCTAAAACATAACACTCCCGCAGTGGGTTTTTTTTTCTTAAGTCTTTTTTTTGTGTGGAACATAACAGTCCCAGAATTTGTGTCTAGAAAAATAAGACTTCCTCAGTTGTTGTTGTTGTTTTTTTCCTGAAGTCTTCCCCCAGCCCCCCCCCCCCCCCCCCCCCCCCCCCCCCCCCCCCACGGCGAACACCTGTTCTGAGACTATGGAACCGTGCCAGCTCAGGGTCACTTAGGGTCAATAATTATGACAGCGAGCCAGTCACGGGCCCATGGTCAGATTACCTCGATGACCACAAAGAAAAGTCACTTGGATCACATGTTTACCAGCCGCGAACGTAGTGAGCGAAGCTGGTAATGTTTTCAGTGCATTCTGAAGCCGACTATCTATCTATCTAATAGACTATCTATCTCTACTATCTCAGTATTTTGCTTTAATAACAATTGTGTCCAATGTCTGTATTTGTGAACCTCAGAAACATACTCGGCTAACGTTAACTTTATCAATTGTTCTGTGTTCTGAAAAGAAGAAAATAATAAAATGTGCTGATTTACTTTTTCTCCCAATGGGGGAGGGACAGTGCCTTATGCAAAGACAGTTGTTTCGATAGGAGAAGTTCTCATCAGTTTGCATGATCGGCCTGCAATCTGACTGTCCAATTTATGCACGATCTCTCTTTTATCTACAGTTTAAATAATAAAGTTCGCTTTAAACAAGAATTTGTAAAGAACAGAGAGAGACAGAAAGAGAGAGAGAAGAAGAGGGAGAGAGAGGGGGAGAGAGAGAGAGAGAGAGAGAGAGAGAAGAGAGAGAGAGAGAGAGAGAGAGAGAGAGAGAGAGAGAGAGAGAGAGAGAGAGAGAGAGAGAGAGAGAGAGAGAGAGATATCAAACTGTATAATGTATTTTTTTGTATGTACAAAGTAAAAGAGACAGAGAGAGAAAAAAAAAAACCCAAACAAACTTGTAGTGAGAGAGTAAAGTAATGTGAAGTGATGATTTCTGTGTTATGTATGTTTTGTAGTGAGAGAGTAAAATAATGTGAAGTGATGATTTGTGTTATGTACGTTTTGTAGTTAATGTGAAGTGATGATTTCTGTGTTATGTTTTTTGTAGTGAGAGAGTAAAGTAATGTGAAGTGATGATTTCTGTGTTATGTATTTTTTGTAGTGAGAGAGTAAAGTAATGTGAAGTGATGATTTCTGTGTTATGTATTTTTTTCTAGTAATGAGAGAGTAAAGTAATGTGAAGTGATGATTTCTGTGTTATGTATTTTTTGTAGTGAGAGAGTAAAGTAATGTGAAGTGATGATTTCTGTGTTATGTATGTTTTGTAGTGAGAGAGTAAAGTAATGTGAAGTGATGATTTCTGTGTTATGTATGTTTTGTAGTGAGAGAGTAAAGTAATGTGAAGTGATGATTTCTGTGTTATGTATGTTTTGTAGTGAGAGAGTAAAGTAATGTGAAGTGATGATTTCTGTGTTATGTATGTTTTGTAGTGAGAGAGCAAAGTAATGTGAAGTGATGATTTCTGTGTTATGTATTTTTTGCAGTGAGAGAGTAAAGTAATGTGAAGTGATGATTTCTGTGTTATGTATGCTTTGTAGTGAGAGAGTAAAGTAATGTGAAGTGATGATTTATGTGTTATGTATTTTTGTAGTTGAGAGCAAAGTAAGTGAAGTGATGAGAGTGTTAAGTAATGTGAAGTGATGATTTCCGTGTTATGTATGTTTTGTAGTGAGAGAGTAAAGTAATGTGAAGTGATGATTTCTGTGTTATGTATGCTTTGTAGTGAGAGAGTAAAGTAATGTGAAGTGATGATTTCTGTTTTATGTATGTTTTGTAGTGAGAGAGTAAACTAATGTGAAGTGATAATAAATAAGACTGTCCAGTGGATGTGAACTTGAGCAAGAAGACATTCTACAGGAGAATGGTGTCCACGAAAATCCACAATAAAAGGAAACCAGCACTATGTTAAACCAGAAATAGTAAAACTCTTATGAAAAAACACGAAAATAATAATGTTCTGAAATTTTAATTTAATAAACTAATAGACATGACTAGAGAGGGCCAATACTGAGATGATATCCAAATTAAGGATAATAAATAGTATGAAAGAGAAATATCGGTGAATAGCTGAGCTCCATACCCGTAATCTGAAGAACTGAAAAAGTTGGTGCATTTGAAATGCAGAAACAATGCTAAAACTTGTCTGTGTCCGATTGTATTTGTGAACCTCAGAAAGAAACTCAGGTTAACGGTTAACTTTATGTGAATTGTTCTGTGTTCGGGAAAAGAAGAAATTTTTATAATAAAATGTGGAGCTGATTTACTTTTTCTTCCCAATGGGGGAAGGGACAGTGCCTTATGCAAAGAGAGCTGTTTCTATTATCTATCTATCTATCGATCTATGTGAACACGATAACGTTTGAACGCATGGGACCTAGGACGCTCAACGTTTGCGTGCCGATAGGTACTAAGAATATCTAGGGCACGTTCGAAAATGAATGTCATAGGTCAAAGGTCAAGGTCACTGGAGCCGAATATATATTTTAGCACATTTATACATCCATGGGTAAAGAGAGAAACAGTGCTGTACCTTAGCCAGGTAACCACAGGACCAGCCAGGTGACCACAGGACCAGCCAGGTGACCACAGGACCAGCCAGGTGACCACAGGACCAGCCAGGTAACCACAGGACCAGCCAGGTGACCACAGGGGGAGGGCGGAATTCAATCGAATATACCATGCAGCCTACAATCGAATATACGGTGCAGCCTACTCTCTCTCTCTCTCTCTCTCTCTCTCTCTCTCTCTCTCTCTCTCTCTCTATCTCTCTCTCTCTCTCTCTCTCTCTCTCTCTCTCTCTCTCAGTCTCTCTCTCTCTTTACATGTCCTATAAAGTTTTATATGTTGGGTATTTCATTATGATGTTCTTATTGTATGTGTGTTTATGCCGTGCCACAAATCAATTTCTCACTTTTGAGATAATAAAGTAGTCTTGAATCTTGAGTCTTGTGTCTTGAAGTTTTTAGTGTGCGCGCGAGTGTGTGTGTATGTGTTTGTGTGCGCGCGCGCGCATGCGTACGTGTGTGAGTGTGTGTGCGTGTGCGCGTGCACGTTTATGCCAGTGTGAATGTGAGTGTGTGAGTACGTGCGTGCGCGTGAATATATATGTGTGTGTGTGTGTGTGTGTGTGTACGTGTAGTGCGTGCGTGAGTGTGTGTGTGTACGTGTGTGTGTGTGTGTGTGTGTGTGTGTATGTGTGTGTGTGTGTACGTGTATGTATGCACACGTGTCTGTGTTGGTGTATGTGTAGGTGTGTGTCTGAGAGAAAGAGAGAATCTGAGGGAGAGACTGATACATGATGATGTAATTTGTCCATTCGATGTGCATGCTTTCGTTGTTGTTGGATTGTGTCTTGTGCAAAACCAAAGCGATTTCCTTTGTATTACGATGCATTGGCTGATTAAAGAATCTTGAATCTTGAATCTTGTGTGAGTGTGTGTGTGTGTGTGTGTGTGTGTGTGTGTGTGTGTGTGTGTGTGTGTGTGTGTGTATGTGTGTGTGTGTGTGCGTGTGCGTGCATGTGCGTGCGTGTGCGTGTGTGTGTGCTGTGTGTGAGTGTGTGTGTGCGTGTGTGTGCGTGTGCGTGCGTGTGTGTGTGTGTGTGTGTGCGTGCGAGTGTGCGTGCGTGTGTGTATGTGTGTGTGTGTGTGTGTGTGGTGTGTGTGTGTGTGTGTGTGTGTGTGCGTGCGTGCGTGTGCGTGTGTGTGCTTGTGTGTGTGTGTGTGTGTGTCAGTGAGGGTCACCTTTATATATTTTTTTCTTCTGTTTGCATGTTGTTATATATACTTGAATTGCTGTATGCGAAAGTGATATAATTATGTATTTGAAATCTTTCTTTTCCTATTATGTACGTGTGTCAATTGTTGGTTGTTTTCTTTCCTTTTTGTCTAAATTAATGTATGTTTGGGTCTTTCCTTTCTTTTGCCTCAGGGCATGGTGTAAAAAAACAAGCTGAATCAGCTGAATTCAGCTTATCCAGTTTCCATCAATAAAAATATCTTCGTTCGTATTCGTATCTCTCTCTCTCTCTCTCTCTGTCTCTCTCTCTCTCTCTCTCTCTCTCTCTCTCTCTCTCTCTCTCTCTCTCTCTCTCTCTCTCTCTCTCTCTCTCTCTCTCTCTCTCTCTCTCTATCTGTGGAAAGCAAAGGTAAATATAGCTGGGTTTTTTTCTCGTTTAAGTGCGTGTTTCAATGTGGAATATATCTCAATATTATTACTGACAAATGGCACATATTTAATTATGCGAGGTTTCGTTTAATTGCTGTTGGGTTACCTAAGCACGGAGAGAGAGAGAGAGAGAGAGAGAGAGAGAGAGAGAGAGAGAGAGAGAGAGAGAGAGAGAGAGAGAGAGAGAGAGAGAGAGAGAGAGAGAGAGAGAGAGAGAGAGAGAGAGAGAGAGAGAGAGAGAGAGAGAGAGAGAGAGAGAGAGAGAGAGAGAGAGAGAGAGAGACAAAGAGAGAGAGAGAATGCGAATGCGAATGCGAATTTTAATCAGATTAAGGCCAACAGCCCCATACTGAAGGGGTTGTACATACAAATAAACAAAATTCATAGGTATACATAAAATAATGGTAAAAAACATAAAGAGGAAATATATACTGTCACATTAGTTACATAGCAATGCAATGCATTCTCTAATATGTATTCATTTTCATAGAGATGTATGGTGAGGATGCGTGGGCCAGTTTGTTAGAAATGTTTGTACGAATGGTGAGTGAAAAGCGCATTGAGTTGCTTTGCAAGATTATGCGCTATATAAGCATTATTCATTTTTTTAAATTATTATTATGGTAATAGAATCTGCGCTTCATAAACATACAAAGCCAAATTGTGCATAACGCTTTCAATTCTAGGCGATAACAATAAAACTAACTTAAAGAGACAAGGGTCATTGTAATATTTTGGCTTAATAAATTTTGTTCTAAGATCGTGTAATGCAGGACAACACAGTATAAGGAGTGAAGTTCATCTTCTTGTGTTGCACCACAAAAACGATAAGCTAATTCGATAGAAATTGGACAATAGTGCCTATGGCTCCCCCCCACCTGCGTGCGCATCCAACGGAAGTGTCGCCATCTTAGTCAGATTTGTGTGTAAACAGCATCGATCTGGCATTTTTCAAACAAAGTTACTGACTAAGATGGCGCTCTCACATAATATGGCACGCTCCTTGTGGCCGGATATGACTGACGACACGTGGGTACCAGCCATAGTACGATGACAGCAAATGTTAGAAACACCAAATTTAAATGTCGTAAGCGCACTTTAAATTTATATAAAGAGAGAGAGAGAGAGAGAGAGAGAGAGAGAGAGAGAGAGAGAGAGAGAGAGAGAGAGAGAGAAGAGAGAGAGAGAGAGAGAGAGAGAGAGAGAGAGACGAGAGAGAGAGAGAGAGAGAGAGAGAGAGAGAGAGAGAGAGAGAGAGAGAGAGAGAGAGAGAGAGAGAGAGAGAGAGAGGATGGATGAATGAATAACCTTTATTTTCTGAGGATAATAGAGTAAGTGTAAATACTATTTTTCATCCAGTCCTCAAGAAAGAAAAAAAAGAGAAAGGAAAAGAAAATTAAAATCAAAGAATCCAATAAGCAAGAAAGGCTTGCAAAGCAAAGAAAACGAACACACATTATCATGATTTCGTCCTGAAATGCCCGAGGACCTCTCATGTTTCTCCTTTGCTTCAATCTCTCCACTGGCTCCCTGTTGAAAAGCGCATAGAGTATAAACTCTCTCTATTATGTTACAAGTCGCTGAATGGTTTGGCCCCATCATATCTCTCTGATCTTCTATCGATTTATACTCCCACTAGACTGCTTCGCTCCTCCTCTGACACTCACGTTCTGCAGATCCCCCGTTTCCGTGCCATAACTCTTGGCGAACGTTCTTTTTCTTTCCAAGCTCCCTCCTCCTGGAATGGCCTCCCTTCTGCACTCCGAACCTCAAACAGCCTCTCTTCTTTCAAGTCCTCCCTCAAAACAACTCTCTTCAAAACATAATCTTTCTCATCCTCCTCCTGCAAAGGTTATCCGTTGAGTCATGTGTGTGTGTGCGTGTGCGTGCGTGTGTGTGTGTGTGTGTTTGTTGTGTGTGTGTGTGTGTGTGTGTGTGTGTGTGTGTGTGTGTGTGTGTGTGTGTGTGTGTGTGTGTGTGTGTGTGTGTGTGTGTGTGTGTGTGTGTGTGTGTGTGTGTGGTGTGTGTGTGTGTGTGTGTGTGTTTGAGTTAAGTTCGTGTGAGTGTTTTGTGTGTTGTCCAGCTTTTCATTTTGTTAGTATTGTTTTTATCATGATTGTAAGCGCTTAGGGCTTTTGTTAAGATTAAGCGCCCTAAATATTCATTATTATTATTATTATAAGCAGGCACATTATCAATATAAACAGACACATAATAAATTCGGCATTATACATACATACTTAACAAATGGGATGTGGAGGGACCGAAAATAAGTGAGCATCTAGGAACAAAACAAAAAAATGAACTAAGAAAAGAAAAGAAAGATAAGAAGAATAGGAGGGGGAGTGGGAGTAAAGAGGAAAGGAATGAGATGGGCTGGGGTAGATAAATAAATAGTATAAGCGAGACAGCAAAGACATAAACGGAAAGCTGAGGGAGAAGGCGCAAAGAAAGGAGAGAGAGAGAGAGAGGGAGAGAGAGAGAGAGGAGAGAGAGAGAGAGAGAGAGAGAGAGAGAGAGAGAGAGAGAGAGAGAGAGAGAGAGAGAGAGAGAGAGAATTGAATTGAACTGAATTGAATTTTTTATTCACAAAAAGGCCAAAGCCCCATATGAACATTGTACACATAATAAGCAATAACCACTGAATACAAAGTACATTATAAGATAAACGTAACCAGTTTAGCAATCAAATTATTCATGACAAAATCGCTTCTCGCAACTGAAAAGCTTTATAAAGAAACAGAGCCACACCACGTACAGTCTTTTCATTTTCTGATGCCATTAACAAAGAGAATCTAAACAAACATGGATTAGCATAACATTTCCTTGCAATGAATTTTCTACGAAGATCATACAATACAGGGCACGTCAAGAGCAAGTGGATTTCATCTTCTGCTGATTCCCTACAAAAAGGACATAACAATTCTGCATTCGTCACATTTTTATAACGATAAGCGTGTACATTGATGACGGACACCCCAAATCTGAATTTTGTAAGAACACAACGTAGATTATTATCCATATTAACAGACAAATAACTTTTAACTATATGTGTTGTGCAAAAATTCCTGTACATCCTAAACCTCTCACTGGATTGTATATGACTGTGCCAGTCCTACCATCTTGAATCTATCAGCCTTTGACGGAGAATGTTTATAAACATCTTTTCATCACCCACCCCTTGATATTCCCACGCATATCCGAACCCAAACTCGAAAAGAAATAATCGAACCCTTGACGCCCAGTTAGTTTTTCCTCTTTGATCTAATTTGCATAACATATTATAAGATTTCCGTGGTAAGCGATCAGTATTCATTCTCAAAAGTTTAAGCCAAAAGCGAATACATTTAATTCTAGAATTTATAAATATAGGATACCTATTAGTCTCTCCATAAACTAGGTCGTTTGGTGTTTTCATATCAACACACATAAATGTCTTAAGAGCAAAAAGATGGGCAGACTCACACAGTGCATGACAGCTCTTGCATCAAGTCCCCAAAGCTCTGATCCATATAAAATAATAGGCTGGATATGACTATCAAAAATCTTAACAAAAAGATCTAATGAATTGTTATTCAACACACGCAGTTTTTTCATAATATTGATCAGTCTGTTCTTAGCTTTACTACATAAATCCCTACAAGCAGCTGCAAAACTCTAACGAGTAGAGAAGAAAATCCCAAGGTACTTATAGATATTCAAAACAGCCATTGGTTTACCATCATACAGCCATTTTTCCCTTGCTGATAAATATCCCCCCTTCCTGAAAACAATTATATTACTTTTCCCTAAATTAACTGTTAACTGTAGTTTTCTAGCAGTGTTTCCTAAATTATTCAGTTGGTTCTGCAAACCCACAACAGTTTCTGAAATCAGTGCTATATCATCAGCGAGTAATAAAATAAACAGCTCAAAATATTCACCAGTGAATGTAGCACCATGCCTACCCTTACTAATTATCTCTGCAGCTAACTCGTTTATGAAGAGGGAAAATAAAATAGGACTGCATGCATCTCCTTGTTTTACGCCTCGTGTACAATTAATATAATTAGTGAAATTTCCATTGCATCTAATCCTTGTTTTAACAACATTATACATAGATTTTACACATTTGAGAAGCTTACCTGCAATGCCATTTTTTATCATTATAGGCCATAATAAATGTCTGTTAATAGAATCGAACGCCTTTTCAAAATCAATGAATGCTATGTATAATTTACGATTAAACGAGAATTGCTTTTGTACGAGAGCCAAAAGAGTGAACATGTGGTCAACTGTTGAATATCCACTTTTAAAGCCGGCTTGATGGTCACCAGTAATGTTATTATTTTCTACATATTCCTTAAGTCTATTATTAATTATTGTACCAAATAACTTACCGCTTATATCAGACAAAGACACTCCTCTATAGTTATTAGTGTTATTAACATCACCTTTCTTAAAAAGTGGGACGATTATTGACTCACACCAACGTTCTGGAAAAATTCCCTCGTTAAATACGGCATTAAAAAATTGGACAAAAAAATCAACAGTCTTTTCACAATGAGTTTTAAACATTTCCCCAATTATCCCATCAGGACCTGCTGCTTTTTTATTTTTTATTTTTCTTAGTGCAAACAAAACTTCTTCTTGAGAGATCGGACGATTCATAAACTCGTCGTCACTATCTGTTAAAATTACGTTAGGGTCATCTGTTATCTCCTTATCTAATAAAGCCTTAAAGTGTTGGAACCAGTTATCTACAGTAATAATATTTCTAGGCTGTTGCTTCTTTAAAGAAAGTTTACCCATACTCCTCCAGAACTCTTTTTGATTATTTATAGATGATAGTATTGCGTCTAGAATATTCTTATTAAATTGCCTTTTCTTCATTTCCAAAAACCTCTTATATTCACGTCTACCTTTAGTATATGCATCTTCAAGCTGCTTCACTTCAACACTCTTTACTTTGTTTCCATCTTCCTTTTTTATTTAAATCCTTATCTTTCTTTTTGTTTTTGATTGCCGTACGCAAAACTCTAAGTAACCTACGCACATTTCTTCTATTATCACGGCATTCGTTATCAAACCAACTTTCCTGCTGCTTGCTGTTATTTATTATAATTGTTTTTTTCATGCAGGTGGCACACTCTTTAATGCAATCGTTAAATCTGTCCAGTGCCTCGTCAATGTTTACATCAATAAGATCAATGGCACTTTGTATTCTATTAAGAGTGTCTATATCTGCTAAATTATTGTCAAAAATATGGCTATTATCCTCGCTCTACACAATTTTTTTCTATTGTATTTACAACTTTACTGTCTCTAGTTTTACTCAGAGTATCATTGGAAAATGAAACACAAAATTCTAAAGGGAAATGGTCAGACTCGAATCTGTCTGCAACATGTAATGCACATTTTTCATATACAAGATTAAACATGTCATTTGACATAAGAAAATAGTCATTCACGCTGCTCCCGCTCTCACTTACATATGTATAGCAACCTAACTGGTCGCCTTTACATATTCCATTTAATATAATCAAATCCAAAACACAACACAAGTTTAATAAAGACTTTCCATAAGTGTTAAAAAATATAATTCAAATCCAAAGAAACACAACACAAGTTTAATAAGAGTGGCCATAAGTCGTAAGAGAGAGAGAAAGAGAGTAGAGAGAGAGAGAGGAAGAGAGAGAGAGGCACGAGAGAAGAAGAGAGAGAAGAGGAGAGAGGGGAAGAAGAGAGAGAGAGAGAGAGAGAGAGAGATGAGAGATGAGAGAAGAGAGAGAGATGAGAGAAGAGAAAGAGAGAGAGATTTTTTTTTTTGACAGAGAGTGAGAGAGAGAGAGAGAGAGAGGAGGGAGAGAGAGAGAGAGAGAGAGCGAGCTCTGCAATAATGGGGTACGATAACAGCAAGTCTCACCTTCATCACTGCAAAACAATCAATAAGTTTCTCATTGAAGACTTAGAAGAGAAAAAAAACAACGAAAAAAAAACGTAGGAAAAAAACCCACCTTGAAAACTTGCAATGGTCATAAATCATTGGCTTGCTACTAACCCGCACGAACTTATTTTCCGGGAAAAC
>CM065711.1:7821524-7844069 GCA_017654935.2 Phymorhynchus buccinoides | reverse complement strand
CTATACGTGTGTATGTGTGTGTGTGTGTTGTGTGTGTGTGCGTTGTTGTGCGTGTGTGCGTTCGTGCGCGCGTATGTGTGAGTGTATGTGTGTGTGCGCGTGTGGCTTGTGTGTGTGTGTGTGTGTGTGGGGGGGGGTATTTGTGTGTGTCCATCGAGAGTAATCAATACAACATGGTTTGAAAAGACAAGTTCTGCTGGCACAGAGAAATAAGACATTGTTTGTGTGCGATAACTAACTCCCAGAACATCGTGATGCTCTACGCCCACCTTTTCCCCACCAACAGTATTTCGTGAACCGCTGAATAGAATCGCACAATATCTTTTCTTATTACTATTTTGTTTAATTCGTGCTAAATATGATGAGTGCCACGAAGTAACTCTAATCCCTTGACTGCCGTATAACGTATCACGTACTGACTTGAGAACATCACTGATGACGTCATCAGATTAAGAGGAATAACTCTGATATGCTGGTTCTTGCTCTAACCAACAGTCAAGAGAGTTATATCCCCAGACAGTTTTGCCAGATTGGCTCTATCAGTTGTCTTTTTCGTGGCATCATTTGAACAATGAATTCGGTAAAGGTCAAGATGTGCCACCCCCCCTACCTATCTCGGTTAATTGCTATTTTTCCGTTATTGCCTTTCTTACCATACATAAGATAAAGCTGTATTTTAGGAACATTTTTAGCTAATAACCTTTTTGGAATACTAACCCTATCCCTAACCCTATCCCTAACCCTAACCATAGCCCTAACCCTAACCCTAACCCTACCCCCCCCTATAAGACGGAATAAAAACGCAACGACCCCACAACTGTGACAAATCGCGGTGTACTGCAGTACATAGGGGGGGTATGGTTAGGTTTAGGATTCCACAAAGGTTATTAGCTGAAAATTTTCCTAAAAATACAGGTTTATGTTATGGTAGGAAAGGCAAAAACGGAAAAAATACAAATTAACCAGGAATATGCAGGGGGTGGCACAAACAAATAAAGCAATAAAGAAACGGGGGACGGCTTAACCCTTTCACGCAGCCATATTCAGGCAACAAATTGTCAATGTACAAAAACCTATGGCGATATTTTTCACGCCAGAGGGCAGTCAATGCAACGAGGGGCCTTATCACGCGATTTTCTTACTTGGGACGTAGTGAGAGAGAGGAGACGTGATGGTAGGACCACTCACTGTTTCTCTCTCTCTCTTTCTTTATCCCCAACTAATAATATAGAGAGGGCGTTAGCCCCACACGAGCGTCTATGCCCTCTGGTGTGAGAAAAAATCGCACTAAGTATCTCATTAGATTTACCTGGGTAGCAGCAACAAAACTCCATCTGCCGTATTGGGGATTCTACTGTGAAATAAGGTCTATCCTTACTTCCACCAAAACTGAGACAATAGGGTCTTTGGATAATAGATCCCAATTTGATGCCTTTTTAGCGAAATAGGTGTTAAAGCACTGTGGTGCTAAAATGAAACGGTGAAAAGGGTTATACTCTTTGTGTCCGTCACCGAGGGAGACGGGCTTTGCGTTGAGGGGCGTCTGTTACTTTTTGTCCTTTGCCGATCGACGATCACAAAGGAGTCTGAATTCGTTCGGTCGTGTATGTTTATTTTTTTTGTTTTGTTTTGTTGTTGATTTTTTGTCTGTCCCAAAGATATCTCCTGAACCGATTTTTTTTTTTTTTTTTTTTATTTTTTTTTTTTTTTTTTTTTTTTTTTAAGACTGTTTGTAAATTTATTCGGCAAATATTTCGGGGGCTACTGCCCTTTTTCTGAACCGATTGTTGTGCCTTTGCCGATCTTACGATCGCAAAGGAGTCTAAATTCGTTCGTGTATGCTTTCTTTGGGTTTGTTTTTCGGTTGTCGTTTTTTCTTTCTGTCTGTCCGAAGAATATCTCTGAAACCGCTAGACCGAATCGCTTCAAAGTTTGTGTGATGGTGTGTCACCATGAAGATGAAGGCATTCCGCGCATAAATTATCGCGGTCCTGGCTCTTTACCTTGGCGTATGACCCCTTGAACAACCGAAATTCTTTAAGGGTGACATAACTTTCTACACCGTTTGGACTTAGAGCCTTCGAAAGTGGCATGTAGGTGCACTGGCGTATGGCGATTCCGATGATGGCATACCGAGTCAAGGAGGTCAAGGGTGAGGGAGATCGTAGGCCTTGAAAATGGTAGGGTCGAAAATTGGGTTTAATCCATATTTTCTACATTATTTTGTACTTCTCAGAAGCGCTCCAGATTGTGTGTGGTTGTGTATCCCCTAGAAGTAAAAAACATTCCGAGCAATACATTGCTGGCGTGCTGACGATTGACCTTGAGTGTGACCTTGTTTCTATTTTGTTTCACTGTGTCAGCCCTCGTTTGATGTTGCTCCCACGCTGTTCATTATCAGTCCCATCACCCTGGTTTGTTGGGATTGTTGAATCCCAAACCATCAGAAAACAAAAAGTAAGCAAATCTATGTTAAGTCGGTCAGGAGGCAACCAGCAGAGGAGACACTGCACTGCTGATGAGTCACTTCGGTGGAGTTCGATGGAGCATGCTCTGAGCTAACATACGCAGGACATCCACCTATTTAGCCTCTTTCTTTCAACAATAGTCTTTTTAGTCGTGGAGCTCAAACTGAGTGAGAGGTCCCTCCTCCGAAAATGGCGCCACCACGACCGTCCATTCACAGAAGTCCCATGAACATACTGATCCCCCGTGACTTTGACCCGAATGCACCAAGAGCATAGACTGGATGGAAAATCGTGACTGAGGGCACCATGAAATCAGGATATGCAAGGGTCATAGAACGTGAAATATGTTTATGATTGCTGAAGGAAATGAGGATGATTATAATGAAGATGGTGTGATATGGAGTTCTATATTGTTCTGGGAGTAAATCCAAATCCAAATCCAAAATCCAAAAAAAAATCAAAACTTTTTTTGTGTATCTCATAACGAGAGAAAATCGCCAACCGAGATGCACATAATAATCACCACAGTAAACCACATTTATTTATTTTCAATAACAAAGAATAATGAACTGATAACACTACAATATCGGTAAGACGACAAACCAGATACAACATTTTTAAAAAAAAAGTAATCCCAGTAAAAGCAGAGAACGCGGTATTTTCAAAAATACAGTTTTAAAAATCAAGACATAATCAAGGTCTGGAGGCAGCCCGCCGATAAAAAAAGAATAGAAAAAAAGAAGAAAAAAATGATGTATGCGCAGGATGCCGCTTTCTCTCTAAATGGGTGACCTCCCACCAACAGCTAAAATATCAAACAAGCGAATTCCTTCTGTTCAAGGAGCGGGAAGACCGGGGTTCTGGGGTCTGGGGGGAGATTGTGTAAAATGATCCTTGGGACGAGACAGGAAAAAACAAAAACAAGAGAAACATACCATGAACGAATTTATTCTCCTTTTGCAATCGTAGATCTCGGCGAAAAGGACCATTGTTTGAAAAAAAATACGTGGGCAAGAGTAGGCATTTAAAGACATCACTTAAATAACCAGCACAAAGGTAGATTTAAGTCCAGCCGTTTGAGAACTTTTTTTTTCTTTTCTGACCATAGGAAGTGTACCGCACGCTACAAAAGGGCCCAATATTCAATTAAAGTGCTGCTGCTCATGACTTCAAAGAGTTTCTGTTTCGTTTGTTTAAAATATTAAAAAAAATCGGGGCATTTTGTATGGGAGTCCAGCAGACCTGTTCAAAAAGAACACCGGCTTATGGTCTCAAAACTGGCCCCTAAACATACTACTGATGCAATGTTGTTTGTGGTACTAATAAAATATAATTAAATCAACGGGCAGCGCCATTGGGAGTTTCGGGTTTTGAGAAGCTGTGTAGAATTAAACCATTTTCCGACTTTTTGAGGTAAACAACTAGTAGTTTGCAGACAAACCAACAACAACAAGATAACCAAAACAAACAAACAAAACACAATATAAACTAACAGATAAGACAATAGCAAAGACGGATGGATTGTGGATGATTCAAAAAATAAATTATTGTTGGGACTTCTCCGCATTAAGGTGGAAGCAATTTGTTGTTATTGTACAAAATCGCCGGAGGGAAAACTAGATCACGCAAGAAAGGCCGTAATATTTCTACCCTATTCTCAATTTATTTTTCTCATTTTTCTTCTTCATCTTTCCCTATCTGAATTTTTTTTCCTTTTCTGTCTTCACACAATCGTCCTCTGTTTTTTTCTTTCTCAGTCTCACCTCCGCATCATATGTGGTCAGGAGGGTTGCCTTCATACACTTTATTTAATTTGCTACATTAGATGATGTTCTTTCTCTCATAAATGCTGCTGTGGGCAGGCCCGCTGAATTCCCTGTATCACGTATGGGCCTAAGAACACAAAACGCTGTCTGAGAGTTTCTTTCTTTCTCCAGCCTTTTCTTTTTTTCCTTCTTTCTTTTTTTCTTTCTTCTTTGATTTCCTTCCTTCCTTCGGATTATGAGCACGGAGCAGCTCTATTGTCGCACACCCTTTCTGATGGTTGGTTTTCAGCATAGAACTTGCGGCGACGATACATTTAAACATCTTTACTCATCAATAGTAATATCTCAGGTGCCAAGCTCCTCATACCCAAGGCGCAAGCATGGGGGGTTTACACGCGTAAACGTTTAATGAGGTCGGCATTACGGCTGTTCTCAAACGTTGTCCCCCATCTTCCGATCAGTTACCGTGGCGCAGTTGAGACTTTCGCCTCCTGATACTCATATCAAAATGAGTCATATTTTATTGTTGGACTACCTTATGCTTGCGAGCGTATCAGTCTCTCGCACTCATGGACAGCGGTGGGAGGATCTGCCGGTTGTTATTTGTACAAAAATTGTGGGTTGGTGGGACACTTAGCGTAGATGAGCCCTCTCTCTGGAAGGTAAAATAAATTTCCCTGTAGTTCTTCTTTTGCTTCCTTTCCCAGCTAACTGCGGGGCCACGAGAGGCTTTATTCGGAATTTTCAAATGACCGGGCGGTCCAGGTGAAAACGGTTGCGGGCAGGCTAGGTACACTGGGAATAGGAGTGTCACAAAGTATCAAGAAAAGTAAAAACATAACTCTGAATTTTTCCCAAAATCGGTTCATGGCAATGTACAAAACCCTAACAGGACAGAGGAATAAAATAGCACTAATATTACATTTGGCTGCAAGTTTCAGTCTCGAAAGATAAAAAAAATAAAGAAGGAAAAAGGGCTTGGCCGGATGTTCAGTGTACTGTACGGTTGAGATATTTACTATATGTTAAAATTTTGAAAACTCATGCATTGGTAAAGCCGAAAATTCAGAGTGGAGCCCCCAGCTGCTATGTACATGGCAGCTGGAAGTGTTGACGTCTCAAAAACCGGACACGGAGGGGTGATTAGATATTTTTTTGTGGGATTTAACCGTTTTTTTGTGGTTTTTTTTTTTGGTGTTTTTTTTTTGTTACACGCCTAGACAAGAACTAGCTGGTCAACAGGTCAAAAAAGCGAAAAGTGTGTTGGATAAAGAGCGGCGGAAAATAATTGTTTGATCATAGGCTAAAGGTTTTTTGTGAGTGTAATTTTTGTCTTCCTGGGATCCGCCTGGGGGTGGGAAAAGGCACTGTTTACATTTAAAAAAAAAAAGAGAAGTTGCAATGTAAAACAACCAGAAATTCAACACCAACAAAAGTTTTGGGCTAGTGAAATAACTAACTGACTACTGCTAAACTATACTGACTTGAAACAGCTAAGGACTAATGGTACTCTACTACTTACTAGTATCGAGCCTACTTACGACGACCTACTACTATAACTACTACTACTACTATCTACTAATAACGAGCACTTAACCCTAAATACAACAACTAACTACTACTACTACTACTACTACCACTACTACTATACTACTACTACTACTACTACTCTACTGATAACAGACTGACTAACTACCTAACTAACTAACTAACTCCTAACTAACTTACTACGTAATACTACGGGGGTTTAGGAAGGTACTACTACTAACAACAATGACAGTATGAAATTTATACGGCGCTTAATCTTGATATAAATCAAATCAAAGCGCACACACACATCTGGACAATAAGACTTAGCACTCTCCATAACGCATTCAAACAAAAACGTGAAAATACAAAAGCGAACACACACGGATGGCATAAATGGTATGCAGCAGAAAGAGACCTTAAGGCAAGAGAGAGAAGAGAAAGAGAGTGGAGCTTCAATGACGGGGGAACAGCGTGGGTTTTTAGGTTAGTTTTGAAGGCTGAGAGGGTCGGTCGCTGACGGGGGGAAATTGGAAGTTTGTTCCAGGAGGTTGGTCCCTGAGACAGCTAAAGAGCGCCGACCAACAGTTTGAAAGATTGTACCTAGGGATCTGGAGAGAAAGCTGGCCAGAAACTGAATGTAAAGTGCGAGCTGGCGCATAGATGGAAATATTGTCGCAGAGGTAAGATGGAGCAGCTTTATGAATAGATTTATAGCAAAGGGTGTTTAATTTATACTCAATTCTGTCTGCGACAGGAAGCCAGTTCAAAGAACGGAGAAGAGGGCTAATATGATCAAACAGTTTGTTTCCTTAAGGACAAGACAAGCTGCTGTGTTTTGGATACGCTGGAGACAAGATAGAGAAAAAACTGATAGGCCAGAAAGGAGAGCATTAAAGTAGTCAAGACGATATATGATGAGGGAAGTAACAAGCTTTGCTGTGGCTTCATCTGAGAGGTATTTACGAATATAGCCAATGCGACGAATTTGATAGTAGCAGGACTGACAGGTCTGAGTCAGGAAACTCTGCATGGAAAGAGTATTGTCCAAAGTGACACCTAAGTTTTTGACAGAGTCTGAGAGGGGAATGATATTGTTACCCAGTTTGGATTGACTCTATGGAAACAGAGGCTAGTTTGTTTTTTGTTCCTACAAGCATTGCTTCGGTTTTTTTTCACCATTTAATTGAAGTTTATTTTGAACCATCCAATTTTGAATATCAATATAACAGTTGTTACTTTCTGTAAGAATGGAATCTAGATCTTCAGGGGTTGTACTGTTTTGGAGTTGTGAGTCATCTGCATAGAATTGATGTTTCATGTTGTGCTGGTCGATTATATTGGCAAGAGGTGACGTATACAAAGTAAACAAGACAGGACCAAGCACAGACCCCTGGGGGACACTCCACAAGAAAGCCTAACCTGTTCGAACTGACGACCATGATTGACCAGAACTGATTGAAAACGATCAGAGAGGTAAGAGGAAAACCAAGAAAGAGCAGGGCCCTTAATTCCAAAAGTATGTTCAAGACGAGACAGAAGAATGGAGTGGTCTATGGTATCAAAGGCAGCAGAGAGATCAAGAAGCGTCAAAAGAGAGATTTGACCAGCATCAGAAGCAAGTAGGAGGTCATTGACGATTTGAACAAGGGATGTTTCAGTACTGTGGTTGGCTCTATAGGCAGACTGATAAGGATTATGAAGATTGTTTGAGGATAGATGATCGCTAAGTTGTTTCAGAACAGTCTTCTCTAGGAGTTTGGAGAGAAAGGGTAGGTTAGATACAGGTCTGTAGTTTTTCAGATTGTTGGGATCCAGATTGTTCTTCTTGAGAAAAGACCTACTACTACTGCTGCTGCTGCTGCTGTTGCTGTAGCTGCTGCTGCTACTACTTCTCATTTTTATTAGTTTGTATCGAAAGAGTTAAATTTATTACCTGAAAAGTAATTACCTCAAACTATAATGAATCAGACTAGTGAATATTCACAAAATAACGTTACAACTTTTACACTACTGTAAAGCAGTAGGAAAATTGTGCTCACTAAAACATACATCTAAATAATTGTATTTTGAATGGCAGAACAGATTACCTTCTAAATTCCACGAGATGCAATGAATTAAACAAAGATCATCAGCACATTCCATGATGATGAGTGTTAGCAGTCCAGCCACCTTCAATGAACAAGTCTATGAAGTGACCAGTTCATTACAGGACTCAGACCATTCCACACAGGATTCTGTGTCTTTGGATGATCTACATCAAGTCTATATAGTCCTAGCTCATCTCATCAAGCACATAGGTGACCCTGTTCTCTTTGTTTTAGGATTTGGGGGCAATTGTATGATAATCATAGTCATGCGTCGTCTTCCTTCGTCCACATATAGTGTGTTCTTCAAAACCCTGGCCCTGTCTGATCAGTTGATGCTGATACTAGGGCCTCTGGACCGACTGCTTTACAAAACCTTAGATGGAGAATACTCCAGAGATGATAGAACCTGGCAGTGCAAGTTGTATAGAATTGCCTTTCGCACTGTCACAGTTCTATCGTCTTGGATGCTTGTTGCACTCACCGTGCTCAGAGCTGCTTCTGTGCTGTGGCCACGTCGTGTCAGTGCTGTGTGGACCAAGGGAAAGTCACGGGCTACAGTTGGCATAGTGATCATCTTTATCATTGCGAATAATTGGCACCTTCTTAGAGACTATTCAGTTGAAGAAGGGTTTTGCAATTTGTCTGGATCAAGACTCTACATGTTTTGGGTTCGCTTGTTTAAAATTTAACATCTGTTTTTTACCTTTCATAACAATGATCATCACCAACAGTGTTTTTGTATGGTCACTGGTCAGATCGGCCAGCACAGGAAAACGTGTTCATAGGCAACAAAGCACCACGGATTTCAGAGATCAGGAAGTGTCCTCATTGACTGTCACCTTGATTGCTGCCAGTGTGTGTTTTATCCTCCTGACAACACCTTTAGCTGTACGTATCTTGGCACATGAATATAATTATTTTGATATGGACAGTCTCATACAAAGCGGACAGTATTCAATGTTCAGTGCTGTCAGTTACTTCTTGTTCTACTGCAACAGTGCTGTAAACTTCTACATTTACTGTTTGGCCAGCAGCAAGTTCAGATCAGAGTCGCGACAGATATGTCAACAATGTTATGGCTTGTGTTACAAGCCTTCAAAAACCAATTCCTAAAAGTATTTTCTTCCCTAATGCAAACACATTGTATTTGAATGCACATATTACAATCTCAATTCTTATTCAGCTACCTGGTAATTTGTTGTTATTTTTCTAAATGCACTAAGATTTCCAGCTCAGAATCGCTTCACATTTTGTAGTGAAAAAAGGGTATTACCCCCAAAAAGGAAACTCAATGCTAACCTGGACTTTTAAAGTTTGTCCTTGAAAAAAGTAATTGTTTTTGTTATGCCACTATCTACACTCAGAGCGCCTCTGAGAGAGAGAGAGAGAGAGAGCGAAGGAGAGATAGAGGAGAGAGAAGAGAGAGAGTAGAGAGAGAGAGGGGGGGGGCAATGCTGTAGTTTATTCACTCCCTCATTTTTAACGACTCTTGGTCTGAAAGTCTGTTTCTTTCAGTTTTATTAAGATAATCCTAGGCTGATCCTAACCCTATCCCTTTTCTCGAGAATGGGAGAAGGCTGATTCTTGGTGAACATTTTAGATGCAAAATATTAAAAGGGGACGGGTGGGTGGTGGGTGGCATGTAGTACAAGATAGTCTGGGTTGACATATACAGTAGCAGAAAGACATGCTGGTCTCTTATGATTGTTCAATGTCAGTATTTAAAGAATTTTATTTGTTTATAATTCACTTCCATTGTCCGTGATGGAGTGGTTACGAGATAAATATTTTGTTATAGATTATGTGAGGCTGTTCAAACTTACAGACCCCTATAAAAAATATATAATTTATAAATGCGTTTCACTATGAAAGGGGGACTAAGAGGCCTTCTCGTGTTACCCACGTTTGACTTATCTGCGCCGTTGAATTTAGCCATATGCATGCATGAGCGTTTCTTCTGGTATACTGGTGGACTATTGTGTGACGGGGCCTTTAACCGGGGTCAGTTTAGACCCCACACCGGATTCTCATCCGTCACGTGACTTACGAAAAGGGTGACCGTACTGGACCATCATCTGGACCCATACAGCTGGTTGATAGAGTGTTAGAGGTGTAGAGTTCAAAACCGGTTGCGTCTTTGTTGTTGTTTTGTTTTGTTTGTTTTTGTTTTTTTGTTGTTGTTGTTGTTGTTGCATTTGTTATTGCTCTTCTTCTTACTTCTTCTTCTTCTCCTCTTCTTCTTCTTCTTCTTCGTTCTTCTTCTTCTTCTTCGCTTCTTTCGTCTTCTTCTTCTTGGGATTGGGTCTGTACACGCAAAGCGTGTACTTAAAACGGTAGTACTAACTACAGTGAATCTAGCTACTTTCAGTTCGCAACACATGAAAGTGAGCGGCACAATGGATGACTCTGACCGTTTCAAACGTGATTCGTATTATGCTATAATCATACCCTACTACAAACTGTCTGGATTCCTCTTTAGTATCGGTGATCCTATCGTTGTTGTCTTTGGGACGTTCGGAAATGTGATGGTCATTCTGATCATGATTCGTCTTCCTTCATCCACGTCCAGTGTTTTCTTCATAGTTCTGGCCGTGTCTGACCAGCTTGTCTGACCAGGCTGGCACTTTATCTCAGTAGAGGTGGTCCTCAAATTTATGTTTCGGTTTAAGCTTATAAAGGAACCAGGGCACCTGGCAGTGCAAGATTGTCAGGTTCACAGACAGCTTAGTGCATCACCTGTATCGTCGTGGATGCTGGTGTCACTCACCATGCTCAAGGGCTGCTTCTGTGCTGTGGCCACTTCGCGTGAATTCTGCGTGGACGAAAAGAAAGTCACGAGTCATTGCTGGTACAGTGATCATCTTTTTAATCTTGTTGAATTCTCACTTTCTCTATGGGTTTAACATTGATAAACAGGGTTTTTGTTTTATGAGTGGATCAGAAATGTACAGATGGTATTCTGGAAGAATACATCCTTGGATTAACCTGATCCAGTTCTGTTTCCTACCTTTCGTTCTACTGCTAGTCAGTAACAGCGTTCTTATGTTGACGCTGGTCAGATCCGTCAGAATCAACAAACATATTTCAACACAACAACAATCCAACCAGGATTCCATACAACAGAAAGTGTCTTCACTGACTGTCACATTGGTTGTGGCCAATGTTGCCTTTTTCCTCCTGACAACACCTTTCGCTATATATTTAATATTAGACGACTTTACTGATAGAAAGGACCCCGTTGAGAATGGTCGATCAATTATATTTTCCACAATCAGCTCTGTGTTGCTGAGGTGTAACAGTGGAGTCAATTTCTACCTCTACATTTTGACTGGCAGCAAGTTCAGAGAGGAATTCCTGAAAATAGCACGGGAGTTTCATAACACATTCTGTGGGACAAAGAAAGTCACTGTAGTAAACTGAATTAGTCACATAAGCGCGGGAGTGTAATGGCAAAATCTCCAAGTAGAATGAGAAGAACAGATTAAAAGTACAATTACTTATAACTCGCACTGGAGTAGTGCGATAATGTTCTTTCAAATCAGGAAAGTAAAAGCAGAGCAGACATGCTGAAGACAACGTTGAAGTTTTATTACACGTTTAGTCCATCAGGTTGGGAGGTGGGGGGGGGGGGGTTATTTTGTTGCCACCTGGGGGCAATTTTTCATGGTGACTTTTGGAAGCTACATTATCCCCGGTTATGATATTTGTATGATAAGCATAATGTGAAAGTGGTAACCTCGCTTATTGTTGCGTGAAAATTTGAAAGTAGAGCGTTTCTTTTTTTTGTTAGGTTTTTTGGGTATAGGCATTTGTGACTTCTGTCTTACACGGGTTTGACTATACATCACGTATAACATCCGAAAGTTACTACTGTCAGATTGCTATGCATATATTTTGGTACCAGACCTTGAAACTTGTCTGCTGTGTGTCTGCCCAACAGTGTCATTTCTCATTTATCTTGGTCTCGGCCTGTCTATATATGCAGCGCAATTGCCAACCCTAGGTGGCCAATGACCATGTCGCTATCATTCGTCATTACTGTCGTCTGTTGGCTGCGTATTCTACTGCTTCTTTGCCCACTCTATTTTATGGGGGTTGCTTCAAAGCTCGATGTGGCTCTGGCCCATTATCTTCTAATTATCACTTTTAGGTGTGCTCGCTGTTCGGATCTTCACTGTCACCTTCCGTCTCTCTACTTTTCTTCTGAGATAGTAGTCGGATTTTGCGTGACCTGGTTATCTTTGGGAATACACCGTAACGCCCAGGTTGTACAGACAATCTGTGCGCGGCTTCGAGGGCGCGATCGGTGACCATCGGGTTACGATACAGTATAGAACAATGATGCGTGCCACTATGCGTTAGTTGTCCGGAGGAACGCAGAGTGAAGTCGAATCGCGGAAGCAGTGAGAATCATTTCTCAGGCAAATGAGCAGTGATGAGTTGTCAGTCAGCTGAGATGTATACGCCGGTCTGCGAGCATTATAGAGGTGGACTCGGGGCAGCAGGGTTCTACTAATTGTTCGTTAGGGCTTCTAGAGGAGTAGACAACGGTGATCTTTCTGCTTTTTCGATTGGTTAGTTTTGTTTGTTGCTTCTCTGTCTGTTATATTTTTTGGGTGTTTGTAACGTTCATTGCATTTTATTTTTTTGTTTTTTTGTTTGTGTGTTTTTGTATTTTTGTCTATATTCGTTTATTAATTGTTTTTATGTGTTCTCAATTATATTTTTGTTTCCTTGTTTTTTTGTTTGTTTGCTTCATCCTCACTTTCTCTCTGTAAACAGTTCCATTCTCTGCTCTCCAATGTAATACTTGCGAATAGAGTGTATGCTTTACATTAAATACGATGTCATTCGTTTCATGCTTGTACCACACATAGCTGGCTTGATACACATGACCCTCTTTATTACCGTTAAAACCCAATCCTTAAACACGAACCTCGCATATTAATTGTCCATTTCGTATAATATGAATAATATTCACTTGCCACACTTAACGAGAGAAAAACAATCTATTATATTTACTTTCCCAAAAATAGAGAGAGAGGAAGATAGAGAATAGAGAGAGGAAGAGAGGAGACGAGAGAGAGTATAGAGAGGGTGGGAGGAAGAAAAAACATGGTTTTGGTATCTAATACCCACGTTACACAACACTACAACCCACACGTACCGCACACACACATAATCCTTAAAACAGTCATGTGGGTGAAGCTCACAGTCTTCCTCAGTAATGCGGTGGTGGGTCCTCAGAGTTTCTCCTGAAACACCATCCACTCCGGCCAGGTGTCACGGTATGTTCTGGGCAATCTGGAAGCATGTGCTCCAGAGTCTGTGTTCCGGTACCACAGGAGCACTCACTGGTCTGAGACACGTTCAGGAGTCAGCATGTTCTGTACCCAGTCTTCATTGTATCCCCCTGTTGGGCTGCCACCTAGGAACATTCACTGCAGTATTTTATGCATACGTTGTTATGCATAAATACTAATAATGCGGTTGTTGTTTTTATAGCGCCTATTCTCAGTAAGGGCTCTAAGTGCTTTACAAAACATATTTACATTGATTAAAAAGGAAACATTAAACAATAAATATTTAACAAGAAAACAAACAACCAAAGAGCTAACGTAATATCGTTTCTCCCATTGTATGGATTATTAATAATATGTATGTAAGTGATTTGGTCTAATTTCTATTAGTGTGCACTTAAATGTTGACAGCAAATATCGATACAGACAGGCAAGCTTAATCAATAAGAAAACAACAAACATAAGATTTCAGATTTATCTCCAAAACAGATAACGAAAATGGATATGAATCACATTTTTTTTTTAAAGAAGCCCACTTGATTAAAATATATTTTTCCTCGTGGGGATACCGGGGGGGGGGGGGTGCTTGTCTTTTGCATAAATAGTTCCCCCGCCTTCTGGAAGTTCTGTGCTTGTATTCTCCTGCCTTTTCCCTTTGCCTTACTTCCTCTAATCTGTCACTCTCTTTGCTTACTGTCATCTGTACTACTCTGCCTTTTTTTCCTTTGCTTACTGTCATCTGCTATTTCTGCCTTATTTCTGCCTTACCTATATTTCCTTTCTCCTGCCTTTTCCCTTTGCTTACTGTCATCTGCTATATTTCTGCCTTACCGGTCCATTCTCCTGCCTTTTCCCTTTGCTTACTGTCATCTGCTATCTTTCTGCCTTACCGGTCCATTCTCCTGCCTTTATTTTTTAAGAAACACTTTTTAAAAGATGTCTTCTAGCCGAAGTCGGATTTGCTGGGCCCAACTATTGTTTTTTTGGATTAGGCATATAACGCATCTGCGCTCATAATTGACAGGAACATGTCTGAGCGATCGAAAAAGAAGAAGATTTTGTTTTCTATCTGTCCGTCTTTCTCCGTCTGTATGTGTTATTTGCTCATTTGAATGGGAATGTAGGCCTACATGAAACATCAAACTGAACAACCAAACAGTTAAGATTAACACACAGATAAACTCAAACCTGTGTTTATGAACTCAGTGCGGGGTTTTATTTCAATGCTTTGCGCAAAAAAAAACTCACAAAAAACACGCAGAATTTATAAATGTCATAATGTTTGTTGGAGCTCATAAGAATACACAATCTACACATACATGATGTTGATATTTATGTGGATTAAGGCTGTGGAGGATATTTTCCAGCACTGGACAACGCAAGATAAAATGTAATTCGTTGCTTGTCTTACTCTGTGTGTGTGTGTGTGTGTGAGAGAGAGAGAGAGAGAGAGAGAGAGAGAGAGAGAGAGAGAGAGAGAGAGAGAGAGAGAGAGAAGAGAGAGAGAGAGAGAGAGAGAGAGAGAGAGAGAGAGAGAGAGAGAGAGAGAGAGAGAGAGAGAGAGAGAGAGAGAGAGAATGTGAGTGAGTGAGAAAGAGAAAAAAAAGAAAGCGAGAGAACACACGAGTACACCTCATAATCACATCTATCTCACACAAACTCACAGACTTATAAACCAAACAGACTTATAGACAGACAGAAAGACATATAAACCGAGTGGCAGTGTTATTTTTCCTGGGGAGTATTTATTTCCTAGACGGAGTCTTTTTTATGGCAAGGGAAGTGTTTATTTTCCTAAGAAAACAACACTCCCAGTATTTGTTTCCTAAAAAAATAACACTCCCAGTATTTGTTTCCTAAAAAATAACACTCCCAGTATTTGTTTCCTAAAAAATAACACTCCCAGTATTTGTTTCCTAAAAAATAACACTCCCGGGTTGTTGTTTTTTCTTAAGTCTTTTTTTTCTAGGAAAATAAGTCCCAGTATTTGTGTCTAACAAAATAAAACTTCCGCAGTTGTTGATGTTGTTGTTGTTGTTGTTGTTTTTGTTGTTTTCCTGAAGTCTTTTATTTTGGCGAACACCTGTTCTGAGATTATGGAACCGTGCCAGCCCGGCGTCAGTTAGGGTCAATAATTATGACAGCGAGCCAGTCACGGGACCATGGTCAGATTACCTCGATGACCACAAAGAAACGTCACTTGGATCACATGTTTACCAGCCGCGAACGTAGTGAGCGAAGCTGGTAATGTTTTCAGTGCATTCTGAAGCCGACTATCTATCTATCTAATAGACTATCTATCTACTATCTCAGTATTTGCTTTAATAACAATTGTGTCCAATGTCTGTATTTGTGAACCTCAGAAACAAAAAACTCGGTTAACGTTAACTTTATGAATTGTTCTGTGTTCTGAAAAGAAGAAAATAATAAAATGTGCTGATTTACTTTTTCTCCCAATGGGGGAGGGACAGTGCCTTATGCAAAGACAGTTGTTTCGATATGAGAAGTTCTCATCAGTTTGCATGATCGGCCTGCAATCTGACTGTCCAATTTATGCACGATCTCTCTTTTATCTACAGTTTAAATAATAAAGTTCGCTTTAAACAAGAATTTGTAAGAAACAGAGAGAGACAGAAGAGAGAGAGAGAGGAGGGAGGGAGAGAGAGAGAGAGAGAGAGAGAGAGAGAGAGAGAGAGAGAGAGAGAGAGAGAGAGAGAGAGAGAGAGAGAGAGAGAGAGAGATCAAACTGTGTAATGTATTTTTCTGTATGTACAAAGTAAAAGAGACAGAGAGAAAGAAAAAACCCAAACAAACTTGTAGTGAGAGAGTAAAGTAATGTGAAGTGATGATTTCTGTGTTAGGTATGTTGTATGTTTTGTAGTGAGAGAGTAAAGTAATGTGAAGTGATGATTTCTGTGTTATGTATTTTTTGTAGTGAGAGAGTAAAGTAATGTGAAGAGTGATGATTTTTTTTTCGGGGGGAGAGAGTGTTATGTATGTTTTGTATGTGAGATGATTTCTGTTGGGGTGGATTTTTTTTGGAGTGAGACAGTAAAGTAATGTGAAGTGATGATTTCCGTGGTTATGTATGTTTTGTATTGTGTGGGAATGTATGTGTTTGTAGTGTAGTGAGAGAGTAAAGTAATGTGAAGTGATGATCTCCGTGTTATGTATTTTTTGTAGTGAGAGAGTAAAGTAATGTGAAGTGATGATTTCTCCGTGTTATGTATGTTTTGTAGTGAGAGAGTAAAGTAATGTGAATTGATGATTAGGGTTTCTGTGTTATGTATGTTTTTTAGTGTGAGAGTAAAGTAATGTGAAGTGATAAAAAAAAAAAGACTGTCCAGTGGATGTCAACTTGAGCAAGAAGACATTCTACAAAGAGAATGGTGTCTTCTTTGCATCAAATCGAAAATCCACAATTAAAAGCAAACCAGCACAAAGTTAAACAGAAATAGTAAAACTGTTATGAAAAAAGACGAAAATAATAATGTTTTGAAATTTTATTTTTTTAAAACTAATAGACATGACTAGAGAGGGCCAACTACTGAGATAATATCCAAATTAAGAGTACAAATAGTATGAAAGAGAAATATCAGTGAATAGCTGAGCTCCATACCCGTAATCTGAAGAACTGAAAAGTTGGTGCATTTGAAATGCAGAAACAATGCTAAAACTTGTCTGTGTCCGATTGTGTTTGTGAACCTCAGAAACAAACTCAGTTAACGTTAACTTTATGAATTGTTCTGTGTTCTGAAAATACGAAAAGAAAAAATGTGCTGATTTGATTTACTTTTTCTTCCAATGAGGGAGGGACAGTGCCTTATGCAAAGAGAGCTGTTTTATTGACTTATCTTATCTATCTATCTATCTATCTATCTATCTATCTCTCTATCTATCTATTATATCTATCTATCTATCTATCATATCTATCTATCTATCTATCTATCTATCTATCTAATCTATCTATCTATCTATCTATCTCCTATCTATCTATCTATCTATCTATGTGAAAGATACACTGATCACGTTTTTAAACGGAGGGATCTAGGAGCCTCAACGTTTGCATGCGAATAGGTATTAAGAATAGCTAGGGCAAGTTCGAAAATGAATGCATAGGTCAAAGGTCAGGTCACTGGAGACGAAGTTATATTTTAGCACATTTATACATAGGTGAGAAGGAGAAAAAAGGTCCTGTACCTTAGCCAGGCCTAACCACAGGACCAGCCGTGACGCACAGGACCAGCCATGTGCCACATGTACCAGCAGGTGCCACAGGACAGCCAGGTAACCACATGAACCATGCCAGGTGACCACAGACCAGCCGGTGACCACAGTGACCAGCCGGTGACCACAGGACCTGCGATTAACCACATATCCCACAATGTTTACCAGCAGGGGGAGTGCGGATGTCAATCGAATATACCAGCAGCCTACAATCGAATATACGGTGCAGCCTACTCTCTCTCTCTCCTCTCTCTCCTCTCTCTCTCTCTCTCTGTGTCTCTCATCTCTCTCTCTCTCTCTCTACTCTCTCATCTCCTCTCCCTCTCTCTCTCTCAGTCTCTCTCTATCTTTAAATGTCTCTATAAAGTTTTATAATGTTTGTATATATATTTTATTATGTTCTTATTGTATATGTGTTTTATGCCGTGCCGACAAATCAAATTTTCTCACTTTTTAGATAATAAGTAGTTCTATGAATCTTTGAGTCTGTTGTCTTGAAGTGTTTAGTGTGCGCGTGAGTGTGTTGTGTATGTGTTTGTTGTGCAGCGCGGCGCGCATGCGACTGTGTGTGAGTGGGTGTGGCGTGTGCGCGTGCACGTTTATGCCAGTGTGAATGTGAGTGTGTGAGTACGTGCGTGCGCGCCCGTGATATTATATGTGTGGTGTGTGTGTGTGTGTGTATTTGTTGGTTGTTTTTGTGTGTGTGTGTTTGCGTGTGTGTGTGTTTGTGTGTGTGTGTTATGTGTATGTGTGTGCGTGTGTACGTGTGTATATGCACACAGTGTGTGTGTTTGGTGTATGTGTAGGTGTGTGTCTGATAGAAAGAGAGAATCTGAGGGATAGTCTGATACATGATGATGTCATTTGTCCATTCCATGTGCATGCTTTCGTTTGTTGGTTGGATTGTGTGTCTTGTAGCAAAACCAAAAGCGATTTCCTTTGTATTCCGATGCATTTGGCTGACTTAAAGATCCTTGAATGTTGTGTGTGTTTGAGTGTTGTGTGTGTGTGTGTGTGTGTGTGTTGTGTGTGTGTGTGTGGTGTGTGTGGTATGTGTGGTGCGTGTGTGCGTGCGTGTGCGTGTGCGTGGCGTGTGCGTGTGCGTGCGTGTGCGTGCGTGTGCGTGCGGGGTGCGTGCGTGCGTGTGTGTGTGTGTGTGTGTGCGTGTGCGTGCGTGTGGTGTAATGTGTGTGTGTATGTGTGTGTGTGTGTGTGTGTGTGTGTGCGTGCTTTGCGTGCGTGTGTGCGTGCTTGTGTGTGTTGATGTGTGTGTGTTGTTCTTGAGGGTCACCTTTATATATTTTTTTCTTCTGTTTGCATGTTGTTATATATACTTGAATTGCTATATGCGAAAGTGATATAATTATGTATTTGAAATCTTTCTTTTCATATTATGTCGGTGTGTCCATTGTTTGGTTGGTTTTTTCCCTTTTTAAAAAATTCGTTTATGTTTCGGCTTTTTCCTTTCTTTTGCCTCAGGGCATGGTGTAAAAAACCTGAATCAGCTTATCCAGTTTCCCTCAATAAAATAAAGTTCGTATTCGTATCCTCTCTCCTCCTCTCTCTCTCTTCATCTCTGCTCTCTCTCTCTCTCTCTCTCTCTCTCCTCTCTCTCTCTCTCTCTCTCCTCTCTCTCTCTCTCTCTCATTCATCTCTATCTGTGGTAAGCCAAAGGTAAATATAGCTGGGTTTTTTTCTCGTTTAAGTGCGTGTTTCAATGTGGAATATATCTCGATATTATTACTGACAAATGGCACATATTTAATTATGCGAGGTTTCGTTTAATTGCTGTTGGGTTACCTAATTACACGGAGAGAGAGAGAGAGAGAGAGATAGGAGTAGGTGAGAGAGAGAGAGGAGAGAGAGAGAGAAGAGAGAGAGAGAGAGAGAGAAGACGAGAGAGAGAAAGAGAGAGAGATCAGAGAGAGAGAGAGAGAGCAGAGAGAGAGAGAGAGAGAGAGAGAGAGGAGAGACAAAGCGAGAGAGAGAGAATGCGAAATAGCGAATGCGAATTTTAATCATAGATTAAGGCCAACGAGCCCCATACTGAAGGGGTTTGTACATACAAATACACAACATTCATAGGTACAACATATAAATAATGGTAAAAGCAGACATACAAGAGGAAATATATACTGTCACATTAGTTACATAGCAATGCAATGCATTCTCTAATATGTATTCATTTTCATAGAGATGTATGGTGAGGATGCGTGGGCCAGTTTGTTAGAAATGTTTGTACGAATGGTGAGTGAAAAGCGCATTGAGTTTGCTTTGCAAGATTATGCGCTATATAAGCACATTAATTAATTTTTTAAATTATTATTATGTTAATAGAATCTGCGCTTCATAAACATACAAAGCCAAATTGTGCATAACGCTTTCAATTCTAGGCGATAACAATAAAACTAACTTAAAGAGACAAGGGTCATTGTAATATTTTGGCTTAATAAATTTTGTTCTAAGATCGTGTAATGCAGGACAACACAGTATAGTAGTATATAAGTATAAGGAGTGAAAGTTCCTCGTCTTGTGTGTCTGCACCACAAAAAAAACGAAAAAAGCTAATGCTGTATAAGATAGATAAATAGAAATTGAAGGAAATTGGACAATAAGTGCGAAGGCTCCCCCCCCCCCCACCTGCGTGCGCATCTCGATTCTTCCAACGGAAGTGTCGCCATCTTTAGTCAGATTTGTGCGTAAACAGCATCGATCTGGCATTTTGTTTCAAACAAAGTTACTGACTAAGATGGCGCTCCACATATTATTGCACGTCCTTGTGGCCGGATATGGACTGACGACACGTGGGGGGGTACCAGCCATTTAGTTACTATGAGAAAGCAAAGTGTTTAGAAACACCAAATTTAAAATCGTCGTAAGCGCACTTTAAATTTATGAGAGAGAGAGACCCCTCGGAACTATAAAGAGGAGAGAGAGAGAGAGAGAGAGAGAGAGAGAGAGAGATGGGGAGAGAGAGAGAGAGAGAGAGAGAGAGAGAGAGAGAGAGTGGGAAGAGAGAGAGAGAGAAACGAGAGAAGAGAGTATGAGAGAGAGAGAGAGAGAGAGAGAGAGAGAGAGAGAGAGACGGATGGATGAATGAATAACCTTTATTTTCTGAGGATAATAGAGTAAGTGTAAATACTATTTTTCATCCAGTCCTCAAGAAAGAAAAAAAAGAGAAAGGAAAAGAAAATTAAAATCAAAGAATCCAATAAGCAAGAAAGGCTTGCAAAGCAAAGAAAACGAACACACATTATCATGATTTCGTCCTGAAATGCCCGAGGACCTCTCACGTTTCTCCTTTGCTTCAACCTCTCCACTGGCTCCCTGTTGAAAAGCGCATAGAGTATAAACTCTCTCTATTATGTTACAAGTCGCTGAATGGTTTGGCCCCATCATATCTCTCTGATCTTCTATCGATTTATACTCCCACTAGACTGCTTCGCTCCTCCTCTGACACTCACGTTCTGCAGATCCCCCGTTTCCGTGCCAGAACTCTTGGCGAACGTTCTTTTTCTTTCCAAGCTCCCTCCTCCTGGAATGGCCTCCCTTCTGCACTCCGAACCTCAAACAGCCTCTCTTCTTTCAAGTCCTCCCTCAAAACAACTCTCTTCAAAACATAATCTTTCTCATCCTCCTCCTGCAAAGGTTATCCGTTGAGTCATGGGTGTGGTGCGTGTGCGTGCGTGTGTGTGTGTGTTTTTTGTTGGTGTGTGTGTGTGTGTGTGTATGTGTGTGGTTTGTTGGGTGTGTGTGTGTGTGTGTGTGTGTATGTGTGTGTGTGGTGTGTGTGTGTGTGTGTGTGTGTGTGTGTGTGTGTGTGTGTGTGTTTGACCTTAAGTTCGTGTGAGTGTTTTGTGTGTTGTCCAGCTTTTCATTTTGTTAGTATTGTTTTTATCATGATTGTAAGCGCTTAGGTCTTTTGTTAAGATTAAGCGCCCTAAAGATTCATTATTATTATTTATTATAAGCAGGCACATTATCTAATATAAACAGACACATAATAAATTCAGCATTATTCATAAATATTTAAGAAATGGGATGTGGAGGGACCGAAAAATATGTGAGCATCTAGGAACAAAACAAAAAAATGAAGTAAGAAAAGAAAAGAAATATAAGAAGAATAGGAGGGGGAGGGGGATTAAAGAGGAAAGGAATGAGAGAGGCTGGGTGAAGAAAAATAAATAGTATAAGCGAGACAGCAAAGACATAAACGGAAAGCTGGAGGAGTAAGGCGAAAAGAAAGGAGAGAGAGAGAGAGAGAGAGAGTGAGTAAGAGAGGAGAGAGGTGAGAGAGAGAGAGAGGAGAGAGAGGAGAGAGAGAGGAAGAGAGAGAGAGAGAGAGAGAATTGAATGAACTGAATTGAATTTTTTTATTCACAAAAGGCCAAAGCCCCATATGAACAAAGGACACTTGCATTTTACACATAATAAGCAATAACCTCTGAATACAAAGTACATCATAAGATAACCGTAATGAGTTTAGCAATCAAATTATTCATGACGAAATCGCTTCTCGCAACTGAAAAGCTTTAAAAAGAAACAGAGCCACACCACCTACAGTCTTTTCATTTTCTGATGCCATTAACAAAGAGAATCTAAACAAACATGGATTAGCATAAGATTTCCTTGCAATGAATTTTCTACGAAGATCATACAATACAGGGCACGCCAAGAGCAAGTGGATTTGATTTTCTGCTGATTCCCTACAAAAAGGACATCACAATTCTGCATTCGTCACATTTTTATAACGATAAGCGTGTACATTGATGACGGACACCCAAAATCTGAATTTTGTAAGAACACAACGTAAATTCTTATCCATATTAACAGACAAATAACTTTTAACTATATGTGTTGTGCAAAAATTCCTGTACATCCTAAACCTCTCACTGGATTGTATATGACTGTGCCAGTCCTACCCTCTTGAATCTATCAGCCTTTGACGGAGAATGTTTTATAACATCTTTTCATCCCCACCCCTTGATTTCCCACGCTATCCGAACCCAAACTCGAAAAGAATAATCGAACCCTTTGGACGCCCAGTTAGTTTTTTCCTCTTTGATCTAATTTGCATAACATATTATAGATTTCCGTGGTTAAGCGATCCAGTATTCATTCTCAAATTTAAGCCAAAAGCGAATACCTTTAATTCTAGAATTTATAA
>CM065711.1:7817411-7821024 GCA_017654935.2 Phymorhynchus buccinoides | reverse complement strand
ACTGGGAATCCCCCCCGGGTGTTGAAGGTTTATTTTAATTTACATGCTACCAGCGTTAATTGTTCAAGATGCGGTCACATGTTACTTACGGGTACCTGATGTTCCGCCAGGTATAAGGTTTTCCCTACGCTATTGTAATGGTATGATTGCTTACGACCTATATAGTGAGCCCTATTCTTTTGGATTCAGTGTAATGTTTCGTCATTCAACATGTGTCAATCACTAAATACCTATTAAATAACCTTAGATGTACATTTTTGGTTTAGAAAAGTAAATGGAGTGTCCCATACCTCTCAGCCGTAGGGCAGTGGAACTGTTAAGGTTCCCGTGTCAAGGGCATACGGCATCATGGAAAGGCAGAGCCCACCCATCCCTTCCGCCGCCTTTTTAACTTCCTAAACCTTCCCATTTCACTGCTGGTGGGCAGAGAGGGTCTTCATGCCAGAAAATCTGACTCCAACTGGACTTGAACGCGCCACCCTTCTGCACTGCAGCCGAGTGTTCTAACCAATCTTCATCTTTGGCTTTATGCAAAACAGTGCTTTACCATAAATAACCTCTGACAGAAATATTGCACCATACGATGAGAACTAAGTATGTTTTAAACAATAACATTTCCTTTTTTGCAGTGTTTACATAAGATAAGAAAATTTGATATCATACAATTAGAACCGAAATTGTTTCTATTTGTACAAGAGTAATCTTCGAATAAACATTAATTTTTGCGCAGAAATATTTCCAAACACGAAGCTGTTTGCTTGTACATATTTGTTCAATTAACTGAAAATTATTGTTTACTCGATCATAAGAATCTTCTTTTGGGGGGGCATGATGTTTTAAAATGACTGACTATGTTTTGAAAGTTTATAGCAAGATGTGTTTATTATTCTGTAGATTGATATTGCTGCATCACACGTGACATGATTTTATTTTTATTATAATAAAGCATAGTTTTCATAAATCCATGCTAAAGGGGTGCATCAAGCTAACAAAGGGACGAAATGACGCTCTAAGGTTTACATCCAAAGATGCCTTTTTCAGTCAACCCATACAAATTAGCATCAAGACAGAGGGTTGTTGTTGTTGTTGTTGTCGTCATTACCCTGGCTTACGACTCCAGGGATCATCCCACCAGCCTAGCACTTGAACAATATGGTACAAATGCACCAGCTAAGGATGAGAACATTACGGTGTTTGACCGTTTTGATTACCCCGCCATGTGAGCCCACACTCGAGTATTTAAACTGATGATGTTTGCCTACTGAGCTTGTCATGGCTTAGTAAATCCCTGCACAACCATGTAGAGCTATCGACATTAGGCTGTAGCTTGGCGTTCTGCTTATGTCAACTGGTCTGACACAGCCTCATGTGAGGCGAGAAAGAAAGATTGAAAGGCCACAAGACAAACGACTCCTTGTATTTAAGCAGAAACATGACAGCATAGATGATGTGCTAAAACATATTATAGAAACCAGTACAACGTTTACATTGATAGAGGTTTAACCAGTATGGTTATTGCTTGATTTTCGATGTTCGACGTTTGTCAATGTTTGGTTTTGCTCCGTTTCCCCCCCCCCCGCAACCGTAACTTTAACAAATCTGGACACACTTTTGATAATATTTGGCACTCTTTCTCACAATCCACGATGCTAGCTTGTGTTGTATCAACCTGTAGAAATGTTTGATAGTTTTGAATTATTGCATTGGACACATATGAAATAAATAGAAAATATTTAACAATACCAGATAACACAATAAAACCGTAACATTTATCAAAAAGCGATTATGAACAGAAGCTTATATATGCAATCTGTTGGAAATTATGTTGAATTACCATATCTTAGCAGTAACAAACTGATATGACGAGCTTAATATAAACATCTGTTGTTGCATTATATTGAATTACCAGATCACGATCAAACATACCTGAAGAATGTAATAATTTCTAAGAATTTAAAAAAATAATTTAATTTAACGATTATACTTACAATCAAAATTAAGTTCCCTGTTACAAATTAGTCTTATTTATTAGGTCCTTTATGTCAAAGAGCGTCCCTTTGAATTCGGGTTGCTCCAACCTGGGATCGCGTCCGCAGCCAAGGTGAGCCACACATTTTTTTTTTAATTTAAAAAAACATTTTGCGTGCGATTTTTTGTGTGACTGATCGGGGGGGGGTGTGGGGGGGGGGTGGGGGGGGGGGGGGGGGGGGGGGGGGGGGGGGGGGGGGGGTGGGGGGGGGGGTACATTTGACCAAATTACCAACTTTTTCGTGCCACTTGGGATTAAGTAGTCTAAGTGCATGGGCACACGGCTTTCGTGTATTGTCGTCATTCGAAAGACCCACGTTCAGACCGTAAGGCCTAGTGTAAATTGAGAGGAAAATCCCGCCTGTACCCAGGTTTCCGAACTCGGTTACTTGACGCGAAGGCGACAGCGCTACCTACTGTGCTACTCTACACCTGTAATCAATCACCATTATTTCTAGAATACCGTTATGCGAAAATAATGTATAACCTCTAAGCATTGTTGAAATATTAATGTTAAAGAAGTATAATTACATCAAAAATCAATTTCCCACTGATACAGGTCATCATTGTTTCTAGAATACTGTGTGCGTTTAGCACATTCTTGAAATTTGAACTCTGTGATTGAGAAGTACATGAGATCTAAAAATAAGGAAAAAAACGCTGTTCTTGTTCTAACTATTTCTGTTACCTTAAATTTTCATCCTTATGGTTTCACAAGAATTACCCTTTTTCAAATGAAATCGGTGTTCATGTAGGCCATCATAATAAACCTTATCTTTCTATTTCAAGAAGTGTCCAGAATCATTACCGTTGCCCTGAACAAATATATAAGTTGTTATAAAATGGAAAACAAAATCTGGTTTTATTGAAAAATTTTTGTTTTTGCTTGATAATTCCTGTGTCCTTCTTCATTGTCTGTAATGATGTGCACTCAAAGGCGTTCCTTTCTTTTTTTAATTGCAAATTCATTATAAAAAAAGTGGTAAATTCCTGTAAGAGAAGTGGGACCTTGACATTTATAGTTTGAATTACCTTCGGTATACCCATCTACTCTACCTTTTGAATTCGTACCCTTTCTTCGGATATCACCTGTTTCTACTGGCTGTTACAAAATGAGTAACTCTCCCCTATTTCACACTATTTGTGAAACGGTATGTAATTGGGACCCGCATCTGGCTGTAACCGTACACCTTCTGTTGGAGAAAATCTACCACGCACGAGCTCATCAATAATTGACTTGTTCTTCTTGTTACTCACTCGCAGTAGGAATAGTACAATGGTGTACTCTGTTATACTGTTCCTGCTCACAATGTGTCAACATACTGTGTGTCTCTTCTGTGCTAAGGCCCGTCGCACACTAGCGTCAATGCGTCAAAACTTCAAGCGTCGATCGTTGGCGGGTGCGGCCCAGCTTGTACGCGCCTAGCTTCTACGCCTTAGAGCTGGGCCGCATGCATCAATTTTCGCGCGCTCACAAGATCGGATAGGATTAGTTCAGTCTATTCCCAAGCGTTAAGCTGCGTGAACTGACCAATCGGAAACGCAAGATCCACCCAAAGACATAGGGACACCACTCCACGTTATA
>CM065711.1:7809911-7812411 GCA_017654935.2 Phymorhynchus buccinoides | reverse complement strand
GGACATACATAAACTCTCTCTCACTCCCCCTCCCTCCCCCTCCCCCATCTCTCTCCTATTCATATTTAATATAGAAAACATTGTAGTCATTAATAAACCAGGGTAAGTTCTAGTCTAATCTCTAATGTCTGAAAAACAACATAGGTAACTGGTAAAAGTCAAAGATTAATACTGTATAAGGACTTGACTATTGCTATTATCAGTGAAATGCTAAGGACACACATGCATTCACACAAAGCATCAACAGAAACAATACATACTGGTGGTGGTTACAAAGGAATAATAGTAATAGTAGAAAAGGGTCATTACAACAGGAAAGGGACTTTGAATTATAATATTATAGCAAGATACTAACAAGCACTCACATCACAAGCTATGAAGAAAGGAAAACGACACAATTCAAGGACGTAATGTACACACAGTGCACATTTCATAAAGGGGGCTATGACATAATAGGAGAATATGGAAACCAGTTTTCCTCAAATTGTCCCAAGTTACCATTCAAAAAGGCTCTATATTTTTCTAGGTTAGTTCTGTACCTTAAAACTGTGAAAAAAACCTGCAGGTTAGGATGGACATCTTGTAATTTACATTTATAAATATAGAATTTGGCAAAAATTAAAATAAAATCCAGAACTTTGTCTGTTTTCACATTTTGTTTCACCCCAAAAAGAACCAGTTCTTTGTCAATAATCAAATTATTACAGTGTTGGCATTTATCTTTAATCAAGCATGGCAGATTTCTCCAAAACCTATTAACAATAATACAGTCAAATAACATATGTGGAATAGTCTGTTCTTCTTGTTCACAAAAATTACAGGATGGGGAGTCAACAATTTTACATTGAAAAAGATATTTCTGAGTTGGAAGCAGTCTATGTAGGAGTCTACATTGAAACCACCTAAGTTGTACATCTGTAGAAGCTTTATAGCATTGAAGAAAAATGTGTTTCCAACTTAAGTTTTCAAAAAGGTTATTCCATTTACTAACAGCAGATGGAGAGGTATTATTTTCATTCAAAATATTTTGCACAAATTTGTTTCATCTTTTAATACAAAACCAGGCTTTTTGGTCTAGGAGTTTATATCTGTTTTTTTGCAATAGTTACGGACTGCGTTTAAAATACCTTCATACAAAAGAAAATTTGTTCTTATACCTTTGTATTTATCTAAAAATTCATAATATGTCATCAAATTGCCATCATCATTTATTAAATGTTTAATCAGAAAAATACCATGATCACACCATCCTGTATAAAAACCACTTTTCTGTCCCTTAAAATATTAACATTATAATGAATACATTCTGCCATAAATTCATGTACAGAGGTGGGACTGCATTTCAAACACAATTTCTTATAATGCTTCATAACGTCTTTCCAGAATGGATTATTAATATCTGTCATAACAACATTTGAATATTCAGCTCCAAGATTATTTACCTTATCCAGTTTAAGATACATGTTAATTATAAATTCTCTCCATTCAGACTCACACATTAACCTTTTCAACCAACATATCTTCATGGCAGATATAAAATTTCTAAAAGCGCTTTTTGTTGCATTAAGTTATACTTGATTTTCGTAAACACGTCACAATCACCTCACACCCCTTTTCTGTTCAACATGTAACAAAGGGGTCATAACAAAGAGCGTATGACGCAGCCACCACACACCATCCCACCTGGAGCTGTCTGGGCCGTTGAGTGAGAGAGTACGAAGGCATGACTCAGCGTTGTGGGTTCACGCCTGGCTGGTCCTGTGGTTACCTGGCTAAGGTACAGCACTTTCTTTTTCTCTCTCTCTCTCACCCATGCATAAATGTGCTGAAATATATATCCGGCTCCAGTGACTTTGACCTTTGACCTATAACCTTCATTTTCGGCCTTGGCCTCGATATTCGTAGTACATGTCCGCATGCAAAATGTACGCGTCCCAGGTACCTATGGTCAAACGTTATCGTGTTCACATAGATAGATAGATAGATAGTTAGCTTTGATCAAACGTTTCTGTGTCCAATGTCTTTATGTGTGAACCTCAAAAACAAAACCAGTTAATGCTAACTTTGAGTAAATGTTCCGTGTTCAAAAAAACAAAAAACAAAAAACATTATAAAATGTGTTGATTTACCTTTTCTCCCAGTATATAGATAGATAGATAGATAGATATTGGACACAAACAAGTTTTATCAAAGCAAACTATTCTGCATTTCAAATGTACCAACCTTTTAGTCCTTCAGCTTATAACTGAGATTTTATATTCATTCTATTGTTATCCAAATTTTGGATTCCATATCAGTAGTTGGCCCTCCCTAGTCATGTCAATTATCTTTTTAAAACATAATTTTAGAACATTATTATTTTGTCATTTTGCATAAGATTTTTACCTTTTCGTTTTAACTTAGTGCTGGTTTGCTTTTATTGTGGACTTTCAATCTGGTGCAAAGAGGACAACCATTCTCTTGTAGAAAGTCTTCTAGCTCAGCTTGAACCTTCACTGTG
>CM065711.1:7794911-7804911 GCA_017654935.2 Phymorhynchus buccinoides | reverse complement strand
CACAAGGGTGAATACAACACAACACAATACAATACAATGCAACACAATACAATACAATACAATAAAACACAACACAACACAACACAACACAACACAACACAACACAATACAATGCAACACAACACAACACAACACAATACAATACCATGCGCTATGATGCAGTACAATATAATACAATGCAGCACATCACAAGGATGAATACAACACAACACAATACAATGCAATGCAACACAATACAATACATTACAACAGAACACAACTCAACACAACACAATACCATACAATATAATGCAGTACAATATAATACAATGCATTAGATCACAACACAATAAACTACAACGCAACAGACCACAATGCAATGCAACAGTATAATACAATATAACAGAATACAATATAACACAAGACAAGAGAAGTCAACACAACTCAACACAACACAATACACCACAATACAATCCAATGCAGTACAACTCAAGACAACGCAATAGAATATTTTGTAAAATGGTTATGCTCGAGACACGACAGCATTTTTAGAAGAAACAAATATAAGATATAACCAGGGAGTCCTAGCAATTAAAATTAACTCAGGATTTACAACAATTGATTAATGTCCTTAAAGGGATAATGCTCGAAACTTTGTGCCAATGTTCAAAACAGCAAACGTTACTCAAGATCATATTTGGAATTTAAAACCCCCCAGACAAATTGTACGTGGCACAAATCTAGTCTAAATATGCAGGTTCATGCTGACACAGCACATGCCTTGAATCTCCAATGCTGTTTTAAACAAATGAGCTCTGGTGTCACTGTCTGGGTATTGCAAAACACGCAGTTTAAAACTACACCCAAAGCTAATTTCAAAAACCTGCCCTGAATGTTGTTTTTGCCTCTAAGAATGAGTCCATCAGGTAGGGGTTTTCATTACCACCTGGGGTAGCAATTGCCATCATCTATTGTTAACACATGTAGCCCCCGCTTACCAACATATATGATAGCAATATGACAGTGGTAGCTATATGTCAGTTATCACGTGATTTATAACCACACCCTTTGTTATGAAGCATGTCACAAAAGCCTATTAGAAGAAGAAGAAAACACTAACATAAAAAGAAAACGCTTTACATTATTATTGTCCACGCAACCATAACAATGCTACTACTTCCATACTGCTATAATACAAATATTATAACAGGAGATAATGTAGCTTCCAAACATCACCATGATAAATTGCCCCCCCCCCCCCCCCCCCCAGGTGGTAACAAAATACCCCCCAACCTGATCGACTAAACGGGCCATAAACGTTTTGTTTTCTTTAGAATTTCTGCTCTGCTTTTACTTTCCTGATTTGAAATAACATTATCGCACTACTCCAGTGCGAGTTATAAGTAATTCTACTTTAAATCTTTTGTTCTCATTCTACAAGAAGATTTTGCCATTCCACGTCTGCGCATTTGTGACGAATTCAGTTTACTACAGTGACTTTCTTTGTCCCACAGAATATGTTATTAAACTCCCGTGCTATTTTCAGGAATTCCTCTCTGAACTTGCTGCCAGTCAAAATGTAGAGGTAGAAATTGATTCCAGTGTTACACCTCAGCAACACAGTGCTGATTGCGGAAAATATAATAGATTGACCGTTCTCAACGGGGTCCTTTCTATCAGTAAAGTCGTCTAATATAAAAAATATAGCGAAAGGTGTTGTCAGGAGGAAAAAACAAACATTGGCAAGCAATCAGGGTGACCGTCAGTGAAGACACTTTCTGTTGTCTGGAATCCTGGCTGGCTTGTTGCTGTGTTGAAAGATGTTTATTGATTCTGACGGATCTGACCAGCGTTAACATAAGAACGCTGTTACTGACTAGCAGTAGAATGAAAGGTAGGAAACAGAACTGGATCAGGTTAATCCAAGGATGTATTCTTACAGCATACCATCTGTACGTTTCTGATCCACTCACAAAACAAAACCCCAGTTTATTAATGTTAAGCCCATAGAGATAGTGAAAATACAACAATATTAAAAATATTATCACTGTACCAGCAATGACTCGTGACTTTCTCTTCGTCCACGCAGAATTCACGCGAAGTGGCCACAGCACAGAAGCAGCTCTGAGCATGGTGAGTGACACCAACATCCACGACGATACAGGTAGCACGACGTAGCCTGTGAACCTGACAATCTTGCACTGCCAGATGCCCTGGTCCTTTATGAACGTAAACCGAAACATATATTTGAGGACGATGTGCAATGTAACTGCCAGTGTAAATTGGTCAGACAGGGCTAGAACTATGAAGAAAACACTGGAGGTGGACGAAGGAAGACGAAGCATGATCAGAATGACCATCACATTTCCGAACGCCCCAAAGACAACAGTGATAGGATCACCGATACTAAAGATGAATTCACCCAGTTTGTAGTAGGGTATGATTATGGCATAATACGAATCCCGTTTGAAACGGTCAGAGTTATCCATTGTGCTACTCACTTTCATGTGTTACGAACTGAATGTATCTAGATTCACTGTAGTTAGTACTACCGGCTTAAGTACACGCTTTGCGTGTACAGAACCAATCCCATGAAGAATAAGAATAAGACGACAAAGAAGAAGAAGATGAAGACAAGAGAAGAAGAAGAAGAAGAAAAAGAAGAAGAAGAAGAAGAAGAAGAAGAAGAAGAAAAAGAAGAAGAAGAAGAAGAAGAAGTAGAGGAACAACAACAACAACAACCAATCAAGTTAATGTTATTAACATCAAGACATTAATTTCAAATCCTTTGTGTCATTACCATCAAGGCATCACTTTTAACGCTCAATGCGCTCTCCACATCCGTTGTGTAAATAGCCTTCATGGGCTCCTACAACGTACATAATCCAGGTCCAGATCCAGAAAACAAACAACAACAAAACGACACGAGGTTTGAACTCTACACCTCTAACACTCTATCAACCAGCTGTTTGGGTCCAGTTGATGGTCCAGTACGGTCACCCTTTCGTAAGTCACGTGACGGATGAGAACCGGTGTGGGGTCAAATGTTCCTACATATAAATTTACCCCGGTCAAAATGAATAACGGTTTTTGATGAATTTATAAACCGCTTAAAGGCCCCGTCACACAATAGTCCACCAGTATACCAGAAGAAATGCTCATGCGTGCATATGGCTAGATTCAACGGCGCTGAGTTCTGCAGATAAGTCAAACGGCGGTAACACGAGAAGGCCTCTTAGTCCCCCTTTTAAAATAATAATAATAATTGATAGTATTTCTATAGCACCTTTCTATAATTATTTTACAACTCAAGGCGCTTCCATTCACTGATACGAAAGTAGTGAGTCTTGAGTTTAGCTTTGAAAGTAGAGATAGTTGGTTCATGGTGGAGATCGACTGGGAGGGAATTCCAAACAGCAGGGGCACTGAAACTGAAACTGCGGTCACCAAATGATTTTAGATTTGTTTTTGGAACTTTCAGAAGTTTTGTGTTTGAGGACCTGAGTGAGCGGGAAGGAGTGTAGGTGTGAAGAGCTCTGGAGAGGTAAGGCGGAAGGGTCTGTTCAAAGTGACGAAAGGATAGAACAGCCAGCTTATACTGAAGGCGGAACTGCACAGGGAGCCAATGGAGCTCCATCAGAAGTGGCGTGACGTGATCACGCTGGCGCTTACGCAGTATGAGGCGGGCTGCACTGTTTTGAACTCGCTGAAGGCGAGTAATTTCTTCTGTAGGAAGACCAAAGAGAATGGAATTGAAGAAATCTAAACGTGAAGAAATAAAAGCTGCGACAAGGCGCTTGCATGCGTTAGCTGAAAGAAAAGGCCGAATGGATGCAATACGTCTGAGCTCAAAGAAACAAGAGCGACAAATGCTGCTGATATGGTCATGCATGGACAGAGTCTGGTCAATCGTTACCCCGAGGTACTTGACAGATGGTTTGAACTGAACAGTATTGGCTCCAATGTCTGCTGACTCACTGTTAATTAATGCAAGGCGACCAGCAGAACCAACAGGCAGAACCTCTGTCTTGTCTGTGTTGAGCTTAAGCTTGTTACTGTTCATCCATCCTAATACATCGGTGATGCACATCTCGATGCCATACAGAATGGAAGGGAAAATCTCAGGGGGACTACTTTGTGACAACTCAGTGTCGTCAGCGTATTTGTGAAAATCACAGGAATGTGCAGCGATCACGTCAGACAACGGCTGTGAATAGAGCGTGAAAAGAACAGGGCCCAACACTGAGCCCTGTGGCACTCCGTACGTGAGGGGTGAACGAGCTGATGAAACTCCATCTACAACAACAGAGAAGTGGCGGTCAGATATGTAGGATTTAAACCAGTCGAGGACAACGCCACGTATCCCAAAGGTCACTTCTAAACGGGTCAGAAGGATGGAATGATCAAGCGTATCGAACGCTGCGCTGAGGTCCAAAACTGCTGTCAGAGAAACAAGCCTCTGATCCGTCTTCAAAAGAAGGCCATTCATGACACTCAGCACAGCAGTCTCAACACTGTGATTTTTCCTGTAGGCTGACTGATGCTCCTCAAGCAGGTTGTTATGCATTAAGTGTCTCTTCAGCTGTGCCAAGACGACTTTCTCTAAAATCTTGGCTATGAAAGGAAGATTTGACACTGGCTCAATAGTTTTTTAGATTGTTGCAATCAAGTCCAGGTTTCTTAAGAATAGGGGTGACAATAGCATCTTTGAACTGTTTGGTGAAAACACCTGCAGAAAGAGAAGCATTAACAATGTTAGTAATGTGTAAAACAAGATCATCAATACACTGCTTTGTAATGGAAGTTGGGATAGGGTCAAGATTACAAGTCTTGGATGGTGACTTCATAATCAGTTCACGTATGTCCGTCTCTGAGACAGAGTCAAACTTGTTAAAAAGAGGGCCTTCGTAAACAGAAAAGGACAGGGGGTCTCAATGGTGGGAGTCTAGATCATTACGAATGTTACTGATCTTTTCAGCAAAATAATTACAAAACTGCTGAGATTGTTCTGCGGTTCGAATGTCATATGGCATAGCCTTTACCTTACTTTTACCTAAGAGTTCGTTAGTAACAGAAAACAACTGACCACGAGAGGAGGAAGCAGCAGCATCAATCTTATCAGCATACAACTGCGTGCGAGATTGCTGGAGACAGTCACTGGCAGCCTCCATCTCGGCATCATACAGCTGTCTGTGCACAGTGAGGTGTGTCCTTCCTTGCAGCGTCGTTCAGCTCGGCCGCCGGCAAAAAAAGCCCTCCATAAAATAAACAGGATCATACAGCTGTCTGTGCACAGTCAGGTGTGTTCTCCTCCAAAAATTACCCCTCCAGTTCGCACGCCCCATGCGTCGCGCCTCCCTGACGTCGTCGGTCATCCATGGGGCAGAGGGGCGGTCACGCACACACCTGGTGACAGAGGGGGCGTGACGATTCAGGATCTGCTGCAGGCCCTGGTTGTAGGCGTCGACGAGGGACTCCACTTCAAGGTCAGGTTCAACGTTGCCAGCCAGAGCACGAACGTTTGACTGGAAGGCATCAGGATCGATGGCTTTCAGGTTCCTGGACGTCACGAGCCGCTTATAGTGAAACGTATTTAGAAATGATATATAGGGTTCTGTAAGTTTGAACAGCCTCACATCATATAGTAATAAGCCAAGTGTGTGTGCTGTGTGTGTGTGTGTGTGTGTGTGTGTGTGTGTGTGTGTGTGTGTGTGTGTGTTGTGTGTGTCTGTGTGTGTGTGTCTGAAACACGAAACGGGGCCTTATAACTCCGCCGTTTTTCGACCGAATCGCTTCAAATTTGCTGTGAGCCCTAACGGGGGGCGATGGCAACGGCAACCGAGGGCGTATATTGTGCCGTATCATTTGCGCGGTTTCGCAAATGCGCGAAACGCGCATCCGCCGGCCTCTCGGTGCCCGTATCTCCGGTACGTTTGCTGGGCCGATTGCCTTCCAATTTGGCAGGGCAAGATGACCGGGGACGGTGACTATCCTTGTACCAAACCGGAAGCGAATCGGTTCAGAAACGCGCGCGCTATACCACTCCGCCGTTTCTTAACCGAATCGCTTCAAATTTGCTGTACTCAGCGTTACCAGTACTTGGCGTTACCGTTACTAGGCGTTACCGTTACTAGGCGTTACTGGTACTCGGCGTTGCGCTAGTAATCTACATAACAGAATATTGCTCTCGTAACCACTCCATTACGGACAATGAAAGTGAATAATAAACAAACAAAATGCTTTAAATGCTGACATTGGACAACACTAAGAGACCAGCATGTCTTTCTGCTACTGTATATGTCAACCCAAACTGTCTTGTACTACATGACTCCCCCCTTTTGGGGGTAATACCCTTTTTTCACTGCAAAATGTGAAGTGATTCTGAGCTGGATATCTAAGTGCATTTAGAAAAATAACCAAAATTACCAGGTAGCTGAATAAAAGTTGAGACTGTAATATGTGCATTTAAATGCAATGTGTTTGCATTAGGGTTTTTGAAGTCTTGTGACACAAGCCATAACATTCTTCACATATCTGTCGCGACTCTGATCTGAACTTGCTGCTGGCCAAACAGTAAATGTAGAAGTTTACAGCACTGTTGCAGTAGAACAAGAAGTAACTGACAGCACTGAACATTGAATACTGTCCGCTTTGTATGAGAATGTTCATATCAAAGTAATCATATTCATATGCCAAGATACGTGCAGCTAAAGGTGTTGTCAGGAGGACAAAACACGCACTGGCAGCAATCAAGGTGACAGTCAATGAGTACACTTCCTGCTCACTGAAATTCTTGGTGCTTTGTTGCCTAGGAACACGTTTTTTTGTTCTGACTGATCTGATCAATGTCCGCAAAAAAACACTGTTGCTGATGGTCAACATTACGACAGGTAAAACCCAGATGTTGAGCAATCGAACCCAAAACATGTCGAGTCTTGATCCAGACATATTGCAAAACCCTTCTTCAACCGGATACTCTCTAAGAAGGTGCCAATTCATTGCAAGAATAAAGGTGATCACTATGCCAGCTGTAACTCGTGACATTCCCTTGGTCCACACAGCAATTGACACCGAGTGGCCGTACGGTGGCACCACACAAGCCCAGAAGCAGCTCTAAGCACGGTGAGTGCAACAAGGCATCCACAAGACTGATAGAACTGTCAGCGTGCGAAAAGGCAATTTCTATAAAACTTGCACTGGCCAGGTTCTCTGTCATCTCTGTAGAGTATTCTCTCATCTAAGGTTTTTAACGTAAACAGTCGGTCCAGAGGCCCTGCTATCAGCATCAACTGGTCAGACAGGGCCAGGGTTTTGAAGAACACACTAGATGTGGACGAAGGAAGACGACGCATGACTATGATTATCATACAATTGCCCCCAGATCCTAAAACAAAGAGAATAGGGTCACCTATTTGCTTGATGAGATGAGCTAGGACTGTATAGACGTGATGTTGATCTTTCCAAGAAATACCATCCTCTTTGGATCGCTCTGAGTTCTCTGTTGAACTGGTCGCTTCAAACAATGGGTCACTGAAGTTGGCTGGACTGTTTTCAGTCATGATTGTTGACTTTGTGATTAGTCTGTGTTCGCACAGGACGTGCTATGGAGTTGTGGGGATTATTCTGGAATTTTCAATAAGATCCTATTGCTTTGAATAATATTTTAATGATCAAATTCTTTGCTACTTTCCTGAAGTGGTGCCTTGAGGACAGTTCCAGTTAATAGTGTTATTCATTAATATTTTCAGGTAACAATTTCATATTTTTGACACAACAGGGGAGACAAAAAATGTAGAACTAGAAGTAGTGAACCAGCAACAGCAGCAGCAGCAGCAATAAGCAGTAAGTAGTAGTAGTCACAATACATCATCACCATCATCATCATCATCATCATCCCATCAAGCATCATCATCATCATCATCATCATCGAATCCAATCATCATCATCATCATCATCATCACCATCATCAAGGCATTCAACATCATCCATCATCATCATCATCATCAATCATCATCATCCGCATGCATACATCATCATCATCCATCAGATTATCATCATCATTCCATCATCATGCAGCAGCATCATCATCATCTGTCCTCATCATCATCAGCCACCCATCAACAAACATCATCATCATCAGTTCTCATCATCATCTATCATCACCATCATCATCATCATCATCATCATCATCATCACATCATCATCAACATCAACACAATCAGTCCATCATCATCATATCATCACCATCCTATCACACCACAACAACATACAACCTCATCTTATCATCATTCAGATCATCAACATCATCCTCATCATCATCCATCATCAAATCAACAACAACGGAATCAACAACAACAACACACACAACACTAACACAACAACAACAAACAACATCATCAATCAATCATCATCATCATCATCATCCATCATCATCATATAATCATTTTAGTTAGTGTTGTGAAGTTGTTTCTAACTAATCCTCCCTCCACTCGCTTGCTGCTGCTATAATTTCTGACATTGTGTCTGTCTCTCTCTATATTTCCAAATATCAACTTCTCGAAAAATTATAAGTGAATATTGATTAAATAGGGTGCCACCCAAAATAGCAACCCATTAATAGACTGGAAACGTTTAGTAATCGTTGTTTCTCGAAACATGAATTTAATTTTGTCTTTTGAATTCATCACACATGTTATTTAGTGCAAATAATTCATCCACCTTCTGGAACGTTATGCTAGCAACATCCTCTAATCCATTGCTTTCTTCAAGTCTGATTTTTCTTTCATTACGGTCACAAAATATTTCCTGCTTGATTTTCTGTCATAAAATTGTTTAAATTGTTTCTTCTTTGAGCTCCATGAAAATGAAAATGTGGTTGAAATTAGAGGTAGTATGACGGACGATAATTTGACTGTAAACAGCAGTGATTGTCTATAAGAAGAAAAGGGGTGGGGGTGAATAGGGGTGGGTGTAGAGGAATGATAGATCAGAAGGGATGGATGAATGAAGGAGAGAAATGATGCCAACTCAGATGAAAAGATTCCAGTAGGCAAAGAGATAAGAGATAAGAAGGATAGACATTTGCTGGCTTCAAAAGGAGTTAAGTGGTTTGGACAGTGCAGAAGATTGCTTCGTCAAAAGGAAGGGTGAAGGGGAGAGGGGAGAGCAAAGAGGAACAGAGATGGTGGGGGTAACGGTTCCAAGTGGGGGAGGGGTTTAGAGAAGGAGGGGTGAAGGGAGAATACTATAGGGCACTATGTTTAACTTCATTTAGAGCTAAAGCAAATGAAATCCTAATAACAAGCATCTATGCAAATTATAACGAAGCCCTTGCACATTGCAATTCTAAAGCAATGAAAGTTATCATTTTAGAAGCAGTGAAGTCCATAGCTGTTATAATAATCACCGAAGGTTCTTTGTGAAGAAATGGCATTCACGTTCACTGACTTTGCAAAGGAGTTTCCAAGTGTGGTGAAAGATTCGTTGGTAGAGGAAGGGGTCGATAGCCTGCCAGCTCTACTTTCTGCCGTGGAGACGAGTTTGCTTCCTTAAAAAATCAAAAAGGGACATGTTGCCATGGTAGATGAAGACCACCACATCTCATTCAAATTCAAACCCAACATTGACATGCGCCGTTTTCTGTGGCAGCGTCACACCCTGGTGTCTGATGCAACCACTGACACAAAATCACTACGGCAAATTTTAAAAAAGAAGCAGGGATGTCGGGGGTGCAATTAATAGTAGATTAAGATGTTTTTTAGGGGGTTAACTTCTGTCCTTTACCTTTTGATGAATGAAACGTGTAAAATTGCATGCAGGAGCTGTTGTTAAATTATCCATTAATACTCCAGAACCGTCGTCTTTGGCTTAAGCGATGTCAGACCAAGACCCATTGACATAGGCTAGAACACCAAGGTTACATCAAAAAGTTGTTATGCTAGCATAGGTTTGCGGGGATCGTCTTGGAGCCATGACAGACTCATAGCAATAAAACATCCATAAGTCTCTAAAATCCCCCGAC
>CM065711.1:7778586-7794411 GCA_017654935.2 Phymorhynchus buccinoides | reverse complement strand
AGCAATCTATAGTATTATAGTAAATTGTGGCGTTACCATAGCCGACTGAGCCTAACCGAGCTTGGTTACTGGCTACACCACCCTATCCGCATTGTTAAAATCGGGACTTTAACTTGTTGCACTGCTGTTCTCATGTGTTTGGGCGTTTTTTGTGATGCCATAATTTCTGGTTTGGAACCTCAGCGCAGTATGCGTCTTACTGAACGCGCAGATGTGTATGACGGTTTTCGTTCAGTTGAGGTTCAGTTGCCGTGTGTGTCTTGAATGGAACACAACGTTTTTTTTTTTGGTCCTCAGCTGTTTGCTTTGGTGATGTGGACCGGGGGCAACTCCTTAGTGTTTTTGTAAGCTGCTGTTGGTGCAGGTTCGTACCTATGGGTTTTACTCTCTTGTTATTTCTATGAATACAGTTGTTGCATTTCCTTGTATGGAATTCTAATTTTTGGCTTCGTTGGTGAGTTCGGTACTTGGTTGTGATAGACGTCAAGGTGTTTGGCAAGGTATTACTCTTTGTGAATGTTGAAAGAAGTCAATGATAGTTGCAGTTCCAAGTGTTTGTTTGAGTGCGTTGTTGTTCTGTATAATCGTTTGGTTCCATTTTGATGGTGTTTTGTTCTTTGTTAACACTATGAGACTATTTGGTTGGTAAGTCTCGTGCTGTTAACACGTACATATTTTGGATAGCTGTATATGTTTGGTATCGATCATCAGCTTCTGTGGCTGGCAGTATAGTGGTGTGCATGGGCCCCATCTTCCCTTTGACGGCGCGCTATCTTTCCGTGCGGCGGTTCGTAACAAAGTTGCGAGTCGGCCACACCAGGATGCCCGCGGGCAAGACGCCGACTTTCCTCGTCTGCAACCGCGGGGCCTGGGTTGAAGAGAAAACGGCAGGAGTGCACTGGGAGCACCTGCGCTAGTTACGCCAGTTTGGTTTGTGGGATGAGTATTAGATGAAATGAAGTTAGTTTTGGGATAACTACGAAGGACACCTACTACTTTGTGTACTTGTAAATGGAGATGGTTTTGAAAACTCAAATTGGAGACAATTTGAGGATTAATTAAGAAATGTTTTATTGAAATAGTTTTCCCCTTTTCTAAAATATAGAAAAGGCGAACATTCCCAAGGAATTTTATATTTAGTGTGGAGAGTGAACTGAAGATTAATGACAATTGAATGTGAACTTTCTTTTGATTTAATGGTTGACCATAGATTGAATTCTACCTGCTTTTTGTGGACTCTTGTTGATTGTTCTGTCTGTGTCGGAGGTGTGGATATTTTGGAGAGAGAGAGAGAGAAAACACAAACATTCTCATGCGCTTTGCATAGTCATACACTTTGTTGTTTAATGTTGAATATTTCCCCTCACGCACGGGTTGGTAACCAACTGCCTCCAGGCAGTGCCTGTCAGTATTGTTTCCCCGACCATCTTTGCATCTACAAATTCCCATACTGTGTCTGTTCCAGACCGAGAGGACGTAAAACCCCATGTTCATTCGACAGTCTTTATGTCCCCATCATGGGCTTCTAAAGATTCGAGAGGCCGCTAAACATAAGTTCGGACATTATTTGCAGGCCGACATGCAGACTGAAGAGTCTTTCACAGACGAAACAGCTGTCTTTGCATAGGCATTGCCCATCTCCACCATTGGAAGAAAAAAAGTAATCAGCACATTCTTTTCTTCTTATTTTCTTTCTTTCAGGAACAACAGAACATATCGTAAAGTTAAGTAACTGATTTGTTTCTGATGTTCACAACTACAGACATTGGACACAAAAAACGTTTTTATCAAAGCAAACTATTCTGCATTTCAAATGCACCAAGGGACCAACGCTTAGTACGTCAGACTGAGGGGAATGGCACTCAGCGTATAACTGATATTTTATATTCATTTTCGATATAGATAGATAGATATTCAGAACATTAAAAAAATAAAACACAAGAATTAGAAATAACTGAAAAAGTAACATTTATTAAGCTGCTCTGCCTGTATCTAGATATATATATATATAAGATTAGATAGATAGATTAGAAGACAGACAGACAGACAGACAGGGGGACAGGGGACAGACCAAGGGGGCAGGTGGGGGGACAGGGACAGGGGACAGGACAGACAGGGACAGGACAGGGATAGGATAGATAAGATAGAAAGGATAGATAGATGGGAGATATAGGGTCGGCTTCAGGAATTGCACTGGAAAAAAAATATGTCATTACCAGCTTCGCCCTCCAACGACGTTCGCGGCTGGTTAAAAAACATGTGATCCAAGTGACTTATATCATAGTGACTGGCTCGCTTCCATAATTATTGACCCTAACTGACCCTGAGCTGGCACGGTTCAATAGTCTCAGAACAGGTGTTCGCAGGGAGGAAAAAGACTTCAGGAAAACAACAACAACAACAACAACAGCGGGAAGTCTTATGGTTTTCTAGACACAAATTCTGGGACTGTTATTTTCGTAGAAAACAAAAAAAAGAACCCCCCCTTTAAAATGAAAACCCCCCCAAAACCCCCCCCCCCGCCCCCCCCCCCCCCCCCCCCCACTGCGGGAGTGGTTATTTTTAAGAAACAAATAACGGGAGTGTATTTTTCTTAGGAAAATAACCACTTCCCTTGCCAGGAAATAAAAAAGACTCCGTCTAGGAAATAAAAACTCCCTAGGAAAAATAACACTGCCAGTTTTTTTGTTTTGTTTTTTTTTTTCGGTTTATATGTCTTTCTGTCTGTTTATGAATCTGTTTGGTTTACAAGTCTGTGAGTTTGTGTGAGGTAGATGTGATTATGAGGTGTACTCGTGTGTTCTCTTTTTTCTTTCTCTTTCTAACTCACTCACATTCTGTTTGTGTGTGTGTGTGTGTGTGTGTGCATGCGTGCGTGCGTGGTGTGCTTGCGTGTTGTGTTTGTGTGGTGTGTGTGTGTGTGTGAGTGTGAGTTGTGTGTGTGTGTGTGTGTGTGTGTGTGTGTGTGCGTGTGCGTGTGTGCGTGGCGTGTGCGTGGTGTGTGTGTGTGTGTGTGTCGTGTGTGTGGGTGTGTGTGTGTGTGAGTGTATGGTGTGTGTGATTGAGTGGTGTGTGTGTGTGTTGTTGTGTGTTTGTGTGTGTGTGTGTGTGTGTGCGTGTGCGTGTGCGTGTGCGTGGCGTGTGCTGTGCGTGTGCGTGTGCGTTGTGCGTGTGTGTTTGTGTGGCGTTAGATCACATTCTCTTCTCCCCCCCCCTCTCTCATCTCTCTCTCTCTCTCGCTCTCTTTCCTCTGGAAAGCAAGGGTAAATATAGCTGTTTGTTCTTGTTTAAGAGTGTGTCAATGTGGAATATATCTCAATATTATTACTGACAAATGGCACATACTTAATTATGCGAGGTTCTGTTTAAGGATTTTGGGGTTTTAACACCTATAAAAGAGGGTTTCATTCTGGGGTATCCACATCCCAATGCCCTATGTGTGGTACAAGCATTGAAAACGAATGACATCGTTTATTTTAATGTAAAGCATACCACTCTATTCGTAAAAAATGTTTATTTTCTAAATTGGAGATTGCCAGGATGAATGAAACTGTTTTTCTTCTTACATCAGAGGATGAATCCGTGAGGATGAATACAACACAACACAATACAATACAATACAACGCAATGCAATACAATGCAATACAACACGATACAATACAATACAATGCAATAATGCCGTACTAATATAATACAATGAAACACACCGACAACACATCACAACATAATACAACACAACACAACATAACACAATTCAACACAACACAACACAATACAATACCATATGATATAATACAGTACAATATAATACAACACAACACAACACAACACACTACAAATGACGCATATGATAATACTACAGTACATAGAATACATGCAACACAACACAAACAATACAATGCATACCGATTATGATATGATGCAGTACATTAAAAAATACAATGCAACACAACACAACCACTAAACAATACATATGATATAATGCAGTAACAAAAAAATTTTTATATACAATTCTACCCTCAACACAACACAATACAATACCATATGATATAATGACAGTAGCAATATAATCATGTCAACACCAACACCACACACCACAATACAATAACCATACTGATATAATGCAAGTATCATATAAATACATGCAACACCCACAACACAATACAATGCATAACCATATGATATAATGCGTACAATATAATACAAGGCAACACATACTACAACACAATACAATGCAACACCATATGATACAATACAGTACAACATAACACAATGAAACACACCACAACACAATACATCACCATATGATATAATGCAGTACAATATAATACAATGCAACACAACAAAATATAATGCCATATGGATATAATGCAATACAACACAATACAATGCAACACAACACACTACAACACAATACAATGCAATACCATATGATAGTAATGCACATACAATACAATACAACAGCAACACACCACACAACAATACAATACCATATGATATAATGCAGTACAATATAATACAATGAAACACAACACAACACAATACAATACCATATGATATAATGCAGTACAATATACATACAATACAACACAACACAACACAATAGGCGAATACGGGCTATATATTTATAATGCATGTGCTAATATAATACAATGGCAGTTCATCACAACTTAATACATTTACAATACGCATATGATATAATGCAGTACACTTAATATAATACAATGCAACACAACACAACACAATCAATACCATATGATATAATGCAGTACAATATAATGACAATGCAACACAACACAACACAATACATTACAATACAATACTCATTATGATATATAATGCAGTACAATAATAAATACAATGCAATACCATCTGAACACAACATATAATACAACACACAAGGCGACAATACACACGCTACCATATGATATAATGTAATACAATATACTCCAATCTGGCAACACAAGCACAACCCAGACAATACATATACATATATGTAATATAATGCAGTACAATATAATACAATGCAACACAACACAACACAATACAATGCCATATGATATAATGCAGTGACAATATAATACAATGCGAAACACACACCACAACACAACATACATAATACCATAATGATATAATGCAGTACCTATACAATATAATGCAGATACAATGCAACACAACACAACACTAATACAATACCATATGATATAATGCAGTACAATATAATACAATGCAACACAACACACCACAACACAATACAATACCATATGATATAATGCAGTACAATATAATACAATGCAACACAACACAACACAACACAATACCAATACCATATGATATAATGCAGTACAATATAATACAATGCCAACACAACACAAACACAATACAAATACCATATGCAGTATATATAATACAGTACAATATAATACAATGCAACAATACAACAACACAACACAACACAATACAACAAATACAATGCCCATATGATATAATGCAGTACAATATAATACAATGAAACACAACACAACACAATACAATACCATATGATATAATGCAGTACAATATAATAACAATGCAACACAACACAACACAATACAATACCATATGATATAATGCAGTACAATATCTAATACAATGCAATACAACAGAACAAAAACACAACACAATACAACACATATGATTATAATGCAGAACATATACAATATAATTATCAATATGCAACACTACCAATACAACACAATACAATACTCATATGATATAATGCAGTACAATATAATACAATGCAAGCGCAACACGGCACAACACAAACACAATACATATGAACAATACAGTCAATATAATGCAGCAACACAACACATACACATGCATATGTATAATGGCAGTAAATACCATAGATCACACAACACCACACAATACAGTACCTATGTATTATACGTACAATATAATACAATGCAACACAACACAACTACAATACAATAGTCCATATGATGATAATGCCGTAGTAATACAATGCAATGCAACACAACACAACAGCTAATACAATACCATATGATATAATGCAGTACAATATAATACAATGCAACACAACACAACACAACACAATACCATATGATATAGATGCAGTACAATATAATACAATGCAACACAACACAACACAATACAATACCATATGATATAATGCAGTACAATATAATACAATGCAACACAACACAACACAATACAATACCATATGATATAATGCAGTACAATATAATACAATGCAACACAACACAACACAAAAACAATGCAATACAATATGATATAATGGCAGTACAATATAATACAATTCAACACAACACAACACAACACAATACAATACCATATGATATAATCGCAGTACAATATAATACAATGCAACACAACACAACACAATACAATATCCATATGATATAATGCAGTACAATATAATACAATGCAACACAACACAACACAATACAATACCATAATGATATAATGCAGTACAATATAATACAATGCAACACAACACAACACAAAATACAATTACCATATGATATAATGCAGTACAATATAATACAATGCAACAACAACACAACAAACAACACAATACAATACCATATGATATAATGCAGTACAATATAATACAATGCAACTACAACACAACACAATGCAATACCATATGATATAATGCAGTACAATATAATACAATGCAACACAACACAACACAACACAATACAATATGATATGATATAATGCAGTACAATATAATACAATGCAACACAACACAACACAATACAATACCATATGATATAATGCAGTACAATATAATACAATGCACACAACACAACACAACATAATACGATATGATATAATACAGTACCAATATAATACAATGCAACACAACCCCACAACACAATGCAATATATGTACCAATATAATACAATGCAGTACAATATAATACAATGCAACACAACACAACACAATACAATACCATCCATGCCCTATGATATAATGCAGTACAATATAATACAATACAATGACAACACAACACAACACAACACAATACAATACCATATGATATAATGATATAATGCAGTACAATATAATACAATGCAACACAACACAACACAACACAATACATACGCTATATAATGACGTACAATATAATACAATGCAACACAACACAACACAACAATACAATACCATATGATATAATGCAGTACAATATAATACAATGCAACACAACAAACACAACACAATACAATACCATATGATATAATGCAGTACAATATAATACAATGCAACACAACACAACACAACACAATACGATACCATATGATATAATGCAGTACAATATAATACAATGCAACACAACACAACACAATACAATATGATATATGCAGTACAATATAATACAATGCAACACAACACAACACAACACAATACAATACAATATAATGCAATATAATATAATACAACAACACAACACAACACAATACAATACCATATGATATAATGCAGTACAATATAATACAATGCAACACAACACAACACAATACAATACCATATGATATAAATGTAGTACAATATAATACAATGCAACACACCACACACAACACATACAAACCAATAGGATACAATACAATATGATATAATGCAGTACAATACCCTAATTACTACATACAATGCAACACAACACAACACAACACAATACAATACCATATGATATAATACAGTACAATATAATACAATGCAACACAACACAACACAACACAATACAATACCATATGATATAATGCAGTACAATATAATACAATGCAACACAACACAACACAACACACTACAATACCATATGATATAATGCAGTACAATATAATACAATGCAATACACACAAACAACACAACACAACACAATGCAATACAATATGATATAATGCAGTACAATATAATACAATGCAACACAACACAACACAACACAATACAATACCATATGATATAATGCAGTACAATATAATACAAAACAATGCAACACAACACAACACAATACAATACAATACCATATGATATAATGCAGTACAATATAATACAATGAAACACACCACAACACAATACAATACCATATGATATAATGCAGTACAATATAATACAATGAAACACACCACAACACAATACAATACCATATGATATAATGCAGTACAATATAATACAATGCAACACTACAACACAATACAATACTAATACCACCATATGATATAATGCAGTACAATATAATACAATGCAACACACACTACACACACACATACAATGCAATACCACAATATGATATATATAATGCAGTACAATATAATACAATGCAACACAACACAACACAATAAAATACAACACAACAGACCACAATGCAATGCAACAGTACAGTACAATACAATACGATTCATTATAACACCAGACAAGAAAAGTCAACACAACTCAACACAACACAACTCAACACAACACAATCCAATGCTGTTCAACTCAAGACAACGCAATAGACTATTTGTATAATGGTTATGCTCGAGACACGACAGCATTTTTAGAAGAAAAAAAGATAACCAGGGAGTCCTGGCAATTAAGATTAACTCAGGATTTGCAACAATTGAGTAATATCTTTAAAGGGATAATGCTCGAAACTTTGTGCCATTCTTCAAAACAGCAAAAGTTATTCAAGTTCATATCTCTAATTTTTTTTAAAGATATAAAGAGTGCGTGGCACAACACTAGTCTAACTATGCAGGTTCTTGCTGACACAGAACATGCCTTGAACCTCCAATGCTGTTTTAAACACTTGAGCTCTGGTGTCACTGTCTGGGTGTTGCAAAACACACAGTTTAAAACTACACCCAAAGCTAATTTTAAGTAATCTGCCCTGAATTTTGTTTTTACCTCTAAGAATTAGTCGATCAGGTAGGGGTTTTCAATTCCACCTGGGGTAACAATTGTCATCATCTATTGTTAACACATGTAGCCCCCCCCCCCCTACTAACTAACTGTTACTGACTAGCAATCTGACAGTGGTAGCTTTCTGTCAGTTATCACGTGATTTATAAAAATAATACCCCTTGTTATGAAGCATGTCAATAATGCCTATTAGAAGAAAAAAAATCTAACATAAAAAGAAAACGCTTTACATTTTAATATTTTCATGGTCCTTTATGAAGCAAAGGTATTACTTTTATATTGCTATCATACAAATATTATAACAGGGGATAATGTAGCTTCCAAACATCACCATGCAAAATTGCCCACCCCCACCCAGGTGGCAACAAAATACCCCCAAACCTGATCGACTAAACGTGCCATAAACTTTTTTTTTCAGAATTTCTTCTCTGCTTTTACATTCCTGGTTTGAAAGAACATTATCGCACTACTCCAGTGCGAGTTATACGTAATTCTACTTTTAATCTGTTGTTCTCATTCTACAAGAAGATTTTGCCATTAACCTCCCGCGCTTATGTGACTAATTCAGTTTACTGCAGTGACTTTCTTTGTCCCACAGAATGTGCTATGAAACTCCCGTGCTATTTTCAGGAATTCCTCTCTGAACTTGCTGCCAGTCAAAATGTAGAGGTAGAAATTGACTCCACTGTTACACCTCAGCAACACAGTGCTGATTGCGGAAAATATCATAGATTGACCGTTCTCAACGGGGTCCTTTAAATCAGTAAAGTCCTCTAATATCAAAACTATAGCGAAAGGTGTTGTCAGGAGGAAAAAACAAACATTGGCAACAATCATGGTGACCGTCAGTGAAGACACTTTCTGTTGTCTGGAATCCTGGTTGGATTGTTGTTGTGTTGAAATATGTTTGTTGATTCTGACGGATCTGACCAGCGTCAACATAAGAGCACTGTTACTGACTAGCAGTAGAACGAAAGGTAGGAAACAGAACTGGATCATGTTAATCCAAGGATGTATTTTTGCAGCATACCAACTGTACATTTCTGATCCACTCATAAAACAAAAACCCTGTTTATTAATGTTAAACCCATAGAGAAGGTGAGAATACAACAATATTAAAAATATGATCACTGTACCAGCAATGACTCGTGACTTTCTCTTCGTCCACACAGCATTGACACGAAGTGGCCACAGCACAGAAGCAGCTCTGAGCATGGTGAGTGACACCAGCATCCATGATGATACAGGTGGCACTAAGCTGTCTGTGAACCTGACAATCTTGCACTGCCAGGTGCCCTGGTTCCTTATTAACATAAACCGAAACACATGTTTGAGGACGACCTGCAATGGAGATGTCAGTGTAAGCTGGTCAGACAGGGTCAGAACTATGAAGAAAACACTGGAGGTGGACGAAGGAAGACGAAGCATGATCATAATTATTACCACATTTCCGAACGTCCCAAAGAGAACAACGATAGGATCGCCGATAATATAGATGAATTTAACCAGTTTGAGGTAGGCTATGATTATAGCAGAATACGAATCCCGTTTGAAACGGTCAGAGTTATCCATTGTGCTGCTCACTTTCATGTGGTACGAACTGAAAGTGGCTAGATTCACTGTAGTTAGTACTACCGTTTTAAGTACACGCTTTGCGTGTACAGACCCAATCCCAAGAAGAAGAAGAAGAAGTAGAGGAACAACAACAACAACCAATCAAGTTAATGTCATTAACCTCAAGACATTAATTTCAAATCCTTTGTGTCATTACCATCAAGGCATCACTTTTAACGCTCAATGCGCTCTCCACATCCGTTGAGTAAATAGCCTTCATAGGATCCTACAACGTACATAATCCAGATCCAGATCAAGAAAACAAACAACAAGAAAACGACACGAGGTTTGAACTCTACACCTCTAACACTCTGTCAACCAGCTGTTTGGGCCCAGTTGATGGTCCAGTACGGTCGGTCACCCTTTTCGTAAGTCACGTGACGGATGAGACCCGGTGTGGGGTAAAATGTTCCTACGTATAAATTGACCCCGGTGAAAATGAATGACGGTTTTTGATGAATGTATAAACCACTAAAAGGCCCCGTTACACAATAATTCACCGGTATCCAAAAAGAAACGCTCATGCGTGCATATGGCTAAATTCAGCGGCACTCAGTTCAGCAGATAAATCAAAAGTGGGTCACATGAGAAGGCCTCTTAGTCCTCCTTTTATAGTGATACGCATTTAGAAATGATATATAGGGGTCTGTAAGTTTGAACAGCCTCGCATGATCTATAACAGAATATTTCTCTCGTAAATATATTACGGACAATGAAAGTGCATTATAAACAAGCAAAATGCTTTAAATGCTGACATTGAACAACACTAAGAGACCAGCATGTCTTTCTGCTACTGTATATGTCAACCCAGACTATCTTGTACTACATGCCACCCCCACCCTCCCCCTTTAATATTTCGCATTGAAAATGTTCGCCAAGAATCAGCATTCTCCCATTCTCGGGAATAATAATAATAATAATAAACGGATATTTATATAGCGCTTTTTATCGAGCACAAAGCGCTTTACAATCAGTATTGAAAACACTCACACACGCAAAACAGACGCACACGCACGTACGTGCACGCACGAGCGTGAACGCGTTCTTGCACACAAACATACCCACACACATTTCATCAAACACACAGAAAACACATTCTCACTGAAGCGCACACAAACTTACTCAAGCATACACTTGTACAAACACGCGCACACACAACCATCACACGCACACACATACACACACGCACACTCACATACACAAAGCACTCACGTGTACTCACACTCACAGACACATACTCACACACACTCCTCTCCCCCCCCCTCTAGTGAACACAATCTCTCCTGCGCACGCATACACTCATACACATGCAAGCAGATATACCCACACAGAACACACACAACACACTCACACACACACACACCTGCTTGGAAGTGCGGCCGTGGGCGCACGCACACTCACATTCGCGCACACGCTCACAAAGTACATACATACATAACACACACACAAATTACATACATACAAACATACGGACATACGTCGCGCGCGCACGCACGCACACGCACACGCGCACACACACACACACACACACACACACACACACACACACACACACACACACACACCACACACACACACACATCGCACACACACACACACACACAACACACACACACGCGCGCACACGTGCACATGGAGATGGGGGTGTTATTGGAAAGACTGCCGGAACAGATGGGTTTTCAGGTTTGTTTTGAACGATGCTAAAGATTGACTATGTCTGACAGCAGAAGGCAATGAATTCCAGAGTTTGACTGCTGATGATGTAAAAGCTCTACCACCGTGCCTATCACGTTTAAATTTTTGTATTCGAAAGATCCTATTGTCATTTGCTGAGCGGAGAGATCGAGATGGAACGTAAATTTCAAGAAGCTCAGAGAGGTATTGCGGTGCTGTTCCTGATATGATCTGATAGCAGAGACAGGCAGCTTTGTAGTTTATTCTTTGTTGAACGGGTAGCCAATGTAACTCTTTAAGTAGACGTGATGTGTGTTGAAGACGCTTGGCTTTGAAGACCATTCTAGCAGCAGAGTTTTGAAGTTGTTGTAAGGGTTTGAGAAGCGCCTGTGGGCAACCAAGTAGAAGGGAGTTGCAGTAATCTAATCTAGACAAAATGTATGAACTGACTAGCGTTTTGGTTGCCTCGGTCGTGAGAAAGGGGCGTATAGAGCTGATTCGCCTGAGTTCGATGTATGCAGCCTGGCAGATCTTAGTGATATGATGTTGCATGGAAAGGTCTTCATCCAAGAAAGCACCAAGGTTGCGAATATGTTCAGAAAAATGGATGTTGGAATCTCCAAGGGAAAAGGGATAGGGTTAGGATCAGCTCTAGGATTATCTTCATAAAACTGAAAGAAGAAGACTTTGAGACCAAGAGTTGCAAGCATGAGGGGGTGAATAAATTACAGCTTTGCTCCCCGCAGCCCCCCCCCACCCCCCCTCCCTCTCTCTCTCTCTCTCTCTCTCTCTCTCTCTCTCTCTCTCTCTCTCTCTCTGTCTCTCTCTCTCTCTCTCTCTCTCTCTTTATCTAGCTCTCTTTCTCTCTTTTTCATCCTTCTTATCTTGACTTCCATGGGGAATTAAAGTTTAACAATACAGTTTCTCCAGTATTCCAAACATCAACGTTAGGAGACATATATAGCTCTGTACAATTTCAAGTGATTATTTATGACAATTCATTAAAACAAACGTGACGGGCACGGAAATCACATCGTCAAAGGTCCAAGCCAAGAGTATCAAGGTCTTTAATACATAGCATATCGTGTGCTTTTTAGCTAGTATACCAACCTACCGAATCTTAGGACTGTAACATGAAAATATGTGAAGTATATGGCTATCATAACAAATGTCAGGGCTGATGTCAATAACAGAACAGGTGCTCAGTAGTCTAAATTAGAATAAGCCATTACGCTCAATTATTAAGCATAGAGACTGTAGGGAAAAAAATTCCGGTAAAGAAGATATAATAATAAATAATAATAATAATAATAAATAATAATAATAATAATAATAATAATGAATATTTATATAACCTGATACTCCATAGTGGGCTCATTGCGCTTTACAAAGACGACACAAAGGTACTGAGGAAAAATAAATACACAAATTATTCAGGCACATACTAATTATACTGAGCAGTAAAATCATACATGAAAAATCCACACACAGATTACAAACATCAAATAAGACCTAAGCATGCATAACATAGCATGTCGCACCAAACAATGAATAATAAAAAGTGTAAGACACACCAATCTTACACCCACCACCCACCCACCCCACACAGAGAGAGAGAGAGAGAGATGAGAGAGAGAGAGAGAGAGAGAGAGAGAGAGAGAGAGAGAGAGAGAGAGAGAGAGAGAGAGAGAGAGAGAGAGAGAGATGAGAGAGAGACAGAGAGACACAGAGAGAGAGAGAGAGAGAGAGAGAGAGAGAGAGAGAGAGAGAGAGAGAGAGAGAGAGAGAGAGAGAGAGAAACACGCTCTGAGTGTAGATATTGGCATAGCAAAAAATAACATTTTTTGAATGACAAACTTTAACGTCCTGGGCCTGTATTCACGTTGAGATAGCATGAGACTTAGCATCATGCTAACTTAGAAGCTCTTCCAATGTCCTATAGGATTTAATAGGACTTTTGGAAGAGCTTTTAAGTTAGCATGATGCTAAGTTTCATGCTATCTCAACGTGAATACAGGCCCAGGTTAGCAATGAGTTTCACTTTTTGGGGTAATACCCTCTTTTCTACTGCAAAATGTGAAGCGATTCTGAGCTGGAAATCTAGTGCATTTAGAACAATAACAAAAATTACCAGGTAGCTGAATAAGAATTGAGATTGTAATATGTGCATTCAAATGCAATGTGTTTGCATTAGGGAAGAAAACACTTTTAGGAATTGGGTTTTGAAGTCTTGTGACACAAACCATAACATTCTTGACATATTTGTAGCGACTCTGATCTGAACTTGCTGCTGGCCAAACAGTAAATGTGGAAGTTTACAGCACTGTTGCAGTAGAACAAGAAATAACTGACAGCACTGAACATTGAATACTGTCCGCTTTGCATGAGAATGTCCATGTCAAAATAATCATATTCATATGCCAAGATACGTACAGCTAAAGGTGTTGTCAGGAGGACAAAACACACACTGGCAGCAATCAAGGTGACAGTCAATGAGGACACTTCCTGCTCTCTGAAATCCGTGGTGCTTTGTTGCCTAGGAACACGTTTGTTTGTTCTGACTGATCTGATCAATGTTCGCAAAAGAACACTGTTGCTGATGGTCAACATTACGAAAGGTAAAACCCAGATGTTGAGCAATCGAAACCAAAACATGTAGAGTCTTGATCCAGACATATTGCAAAACCCTTCTTCAACCGGATACTCTCTAAGAAGGTGCCAATTCATTGCAAGAATAAAGGTGATCACTATGCCAGCTGTAACTCGTGACATTCCCTTGGTCCACACAGCACTGACACGACGTGGCCACAGCCCAGAAGCAGCTCTAAGCATGGTGAGTGCAACAAGCATCCAAGACGATAGAACTGTCACCGTGCGAAAGGCAATTCTATAAAACTTGCACTGCCAGGTTCTGTCATCTCTGGAGTATTCTCCATCTAAGGTTTTGTAAAGCAGTCGGTCCAGAGGCCCTAGTATCAGCATCAACTGGTCAGACAGGGCCAGGGTTTTGAAGAACACACTATATGTGGACGAAGGAAGACGACGCATGACTATGATTATCATACAATTGCCCCCAGATCCTAAAACAAAGAGAACAGGGTCACCTATTTGCTTGATGAGACGAGCTACGACTATATAGACGTGATGTTGATCTTTCCAAGAAACACCATCCTCTTTGGATTGCTCTGAGTTCTCTGTTGAACTGGTCGGTTCAAACAATGGGTCACTGAAGATGGCTGGACTGTTGTCAATTATCATTGTGGACTTTGTGATCAGTCTGTGTTCGCACAGGACGTGCTATGGAGTTGTGGGGATAATTCTGGAATTTTCATTCAGATGTTATTGCTTTGAATAATATTTTAATTATCATATTTTTTGCTACTTTGCTGAAGTGGTGCCTTGAGGACAGTTCCAGTTAATAGTGTTATTCATTGATATTTTGAGGTAACAATTTCATATTTTTTACAGAAACTAGAAGTAGTACCAGCAGCAGCAGCAGCAGCAGTAGTAGTAGTCCAATCATCATCATCATCATCATCATCATCATCATCATCATCATTCATCAACAACGGAACATCATCATCATGCACCATCGTCATCATCATCATC
>CM065711.1:7761086-7773586 GCA_017654935.2 Phymorhynchus buccinoides | reverse complement strand
CAATCACTAACTCCCTATTAGAATAAATTTAGAAGCTACATTTTGGTTTAAAAAAGGTAAAGGTGTCCCGTAGCCTATTGGCCGTTGGAGCAGTGAACTGTTAGAGGTTCACCGTGTCAAGGGCACGGCATCATGGAAGGCGGAGCCCATCCCTCTCCTTCTGCCGCCTTTTAACCTTCCCTGAACGAATCAGGTACCCATTTTCACTGCTGGGTGGACAGAGAGGGTTTTCAGGCCAGAAAAATCTGACTCCAAGCTGGACTTGAACTCGCGACCTTCTGCACTGCAGCCGAGCGCTCTAACCAATCTTTAATCTTTGCTTTATGGAAAACAGTGCTTATTAAGATAAGAGAAAACCTGATATCATACAGTTAAAACACAAAATTGTTTGCATTGTACAGAGTTTTTTCAAACATTAAATTCTGCACAGAGACATGTCAAATCACGAGAGCTGTTGCATAGTGAAATTTGTTCAATGAGCGGCTTAGCTGGCTCTTTTGTCCGCCAGGTGGCACGACGCTCGAGTGGGGCTAATCCTCTCTATGTTCTTAGTTGGGGGTAAAGAGAGAGAGAGAGAGAGAGAGAGAGAGAGAGATGAGAGAGAGAGAGAGAGAGAGAGAGAGAGAGAGAGAGACAGAGAGAGAGAGAGAGAGAGAGGGAAGAGTCCCACCCTCTCTCTCTCTCTCTCTCTCTCTCTCTCTCTCTCTCTCTCTCTCTCTCTCTCTCTCTCTCTCTCTCTCTCTCTCTCTCACTACGCCCAACTAAGAATAGCGCGCGTGATAAGCCCCTAACGGTTGGACTGCCCTCTGGCGGTCCATTTATCGTCCTAAGTTGCCCACTAACTGGAAATTATCGGTAAATTCAATCATAAGAAATTTCTGGTTAAGGGACATAGTTTTCTAAAACGACCTAAATAGGTTTTAAAAAGTTTATAATCAAACATGTGTTTATTCTGTAGATGAATCATAGCTGCATCACACTGTAAACTGATTTTTTGAAATATAATATGGCAGTAGTTTTAATAAAATCCAGTGCTAAAGGTGGTGTAATCAAGCAAAAAAGGACAAAATGACGCTCATAGCTTGACATACCAATAGTGCGTTTTTCAGTCACCCAAGCAAAATTAGCATCAAAGAAAGATTGAAAGGCCACAAGACGAAACAGACTCCTTGCATTTAGAAACATGATGCATACATGTGTGCATACATATTAGAGAACCAGTACACGTAACAGTGATAGAGGTTGAAACACAGTAGGTAATGCTTGATTTTCGGTGTCCGACGTTTGTCAATTTTTACGGTTTTTGCTCGTTTCGCAACCGTAACTTTAACAAATCTGGACACATTTTGATAATATTTGGCACTCTTGCTCACAATCACACGATCTAGCTCGTGTTGTATCAACATTTAGAAATGTTTGATAGTTTTGAAGTTATTGTATTGACACATATGAAAGTAAAAAGAAAAATAGTTAACAATACTGATAACACATACAAACCGGAACAGTTATAAAAAAGCTGATATGATGTGAAATTCGGGTTGCTCCGACCTGGAGAGCGCGTCGCAGCCTGAGGCGAGCTACCCATTTAAAAAAAACACGTTTCTGCATGCGATTTTTGTGTGACTGATGAGGGGGGGGGGGGGGGGGAGTAAATGTTGACCAAATTACAACTTTTTTGTTGCCACTGGGCTTAGTGTATGCTAAGTGCATGGGCACACGGGACCTCGGTTTATTGTCTCATCCGAAAGACTCCACGTTCAGACCGTAAGGCCTAGTGCAAAGTGAGAGGAAAAATCCCCTGTACCCAGGTTCGAACTCGGTTTTACTTGACACGAAGCGAACGCGCTACCACTGTGCCACTCTACACCTGTAAATAAATCACCAGTATTTCTAGAATACCGTGTATGCGAAAATAATGTATGACTTCTAAGCATTTTTAATTTTAATTTTAAAGAAATTATAATTACTTCAAAATCAAGGTCCACTGATGCAAGTCATCATTGTTTCCATACTACTGTATGCGCTTAGCACATTCTTGCCAAACTTGAACTCTGTGATTGAAGAATTACATGAGATATAAAAATAAGGGAAACAAAACCTGTTCTTGTTCTAACTATGCCTGTGCCCTTAAATTTGCATCATCATGGTTTCACAAAAACTACCCTTTACAAATCACAATCGGGGTCCATCCATTATAATAATACCTCGTCTTAAATGATAATTTCTATTTCAAAACACTGTCAGATCATGACCGTTGCCCTGAACAAATATATAGTTTAATAAAATGGAGAAAAAACATCTGGTTTTATTTAAAATGCTTGATAATTCCTGATGTCCTCTTCATTGTCTGTAAAATGATGTCATGTCAAAGGCGTTACTTTCTTTTTTAAAATCATTATTAAAAATGTGGTAAATTCCTGTAAGAGAAGTGGGACCTTGACATTTATAGTTTGGATTACCCTCGGTATACCCATCTACTCTACCTTTTGAATTCGTACCCTTTCTTCGGATATCACCTGTTTCTACTGGCTGTTACAAAATGAGTAACTCTCCCCTATTTCACACTATTTGTGAAAACGGTATGTAAGTGGGACCCACATCTGGCTGTAACCGTACACCTTCTGTTGGAGAAAATCTACCACGCAGGAGCTCATCAATAATTGACTTGTTCTTCTTGTTACTCACTCGCAGTAGAAATAGTACAATAGTGTACTCTGTTATACTGTTCCTGCTCACAATGTGTCAACATACTGTGTGTCTCTTCTGTGCTAAGCTACGAAGGAAAGTTTTGTAAAACAATAGCAGCTTGAACTTTGACTACTATAAAAAATAAGCCATCTACTACTTCAACATTAACAGTTTTCTAAATGATATTACAATGAATTATTACTGTTCGTGATATTAACCCTTTCGCCGCCAGCCATTTTCTAGCCAACATTTCCGATCAAACTTGCATCCATGGATCAGAGAAAAGATTTCGTCAGCAATATTGGGGATTCCTCTGTGACATGTTTAAAATAAGGCCTATCCTTACCTCTTAAATTCAAGAACACAAGATCGTTGGATAACAGACCCAGATTTTAACCCTTTCGCCGCCAGCCACTTTTCATCCTAAAATTGCCAAAAAAATGACCTGAGTAAAGAAATGTTAGCTTCTGTAATACTGTCACTCCCTCTATGTCATGTATGAAATAAGGCCTTTCTTTATCTCCCAGAACTAACAAAATAAGATCTTTGGATAACAGATCCTGATTTCATGCCTTTTAGCGGCATGGGTGTTAAATCAGTATGGTGCAGAAATGCGACGTTGGCGGTGAAAGGGTTAAGGCTTTCAATGAAATGGGTATAAATCATTATGGTGCAAAAATGCGACATTGGCGGTGAAAGGGTTAAAATCATCCTAGAAAGAATCCTTTCACCAACCAACACCAACACCAACAACTGGCTAAATGAAATGAATAATGGATGAACACTGATCAGTGACATAGTTGCTCGTAACATTGAAGTGATACTACACATATATCTTAAGGTCTCTGTACACGTTAGCATTATTTAGGTATTTAGGGATTAGGTACTTTATAGTCACAGAGGCGTCTCTGTGAAATTCGGGTTACTCCCACCTGAAGAGCGCGTTGCGGCCAGAGGCGCGCCACGCCATTTTTTTGTTTTTTTTTTTTGTTTTTTTGAAAGCGATTTTTGTGTGACTGATGAGGAAGGAAAGAGGGGTGGGGTGAGGTTACATGTTGTCCAAATGACAACTGTTTCGTTGCCATTGGGTGTAATGTGTGCTAAGTGAATGGGCACACAGGACCTCGGTTTATCGTCTCATCCGAAAGACTCCACGTTCAGGCCGTATGGCCTAGTGCAGAGTGAGAGGGAAAATCCCCTGTACCCAGGTTCGAACTCGGGTTTACTTGACACAAGGCGAACGCGTTACCTCTGTGCCACTCTACACGTAACATTATTCACAAAATATAGCTACACACCTTTATTGGTGGCCTAACTCTGTATTGCCATGAGGGAATAGGTATATTTTGTCATTAATTGTTAACGTGTACACATACCTTAACGGTGAAAGGGTGTGTGATGTTACTGTATTATCAATGCCCAGAAATGTTTTTCTTTTGAACATGTGAGTTAAAAACTTACTGGTGTTGGTATTATGAAAAAGCCTAAATGTTGCAAAGAGTGATAACTTCGCAGCCTACAAACCTTGCAAAGAATGAAGCCAAGTTTTTCACTTCCCACCTGGAAGGTGAGAAGGTGCAAGGTGGGAAGTGTTAGTGTTGTTGTAGTCAGTGAGTGAGTTCACAATGATCCCCAACTGTACTGTAGGTGAAAGGGTGGGAGTAAACAAAACCAGGCTTCATTCAGCTGTGGAGTGCGAGCTCTTTGTAAATTCAGGCTTTTTGGTATTACATTCTTGTCACAGACACTGTCTCTGTGAAATTCAGGTTGCGACCGCCTTTAGAGAGTGTCGCCACTTGTGCAGCGGAGAGAGAGAGAGAGAGAGAGAGAGAGAGAGAGAGAGAGAGAGAGAGAGAGAGAGAGAGAGAGAGAGAACACTGAACACTGAACACTGAACACTGAATGATTTAATGAATAGGCCTTAGGCCCATGTCATGGTGGGCAGTTACAAAAACAGAAAGAAAACAACAACATTAAGGACATTGCAATGCATGAATCAATTCAAACACATGTAATGCAAACACACACTGACACCCACACACACACGCAATCGCGCGTGCACGCGCACACGCATACATACTCGCTCACACACATATGCATGCATACACACGCACACATGCTCGTTCAAAGAGAGAGAGAGAGGGAGAGAGAGAGAGAGAGAGAGAGAGAGAGAGAGAGAGAGAGAGAGAGAGAGAGAGAGAGAGAGAGAGAGAGAGAGAGAGAGGCTTGGTATGATATTTGGGAGGCTTGAAATGGCAAGAGAGGAGATTAGCACATACGATGGTTTAACCCTTTCGCCGCCAAAGTCGCATTTGTAGCACCACAGTGATTTAACACCTATGTCACTAAAAGGCATCAAATTGGGGTCTATTATCCAAAGACCCTATGGTATTAGTTTTGGGAAGTAAGGATAGACCTTATTGTATATATGTCACAGGAGAATGCCCAATAATGCAGATGGATTTTATTCTCTACCCAGGTAAATTTAATGGACATTGTTGGTCGAAATGTGGCTGGCGGTGAAAGGGATAAGTACCCCAGGGAGTGTGTGTGTGTGTGTGTGTGTGTGCGCGCGCGTGTGCGCGTGCGCGCGTGTGTGTGTGTGTGTGTGTGTGTGTTATTTTGCCGAGGTATTATTTAAATAAGAAATCAGTTTTTTTTACTTTTGTCAGTTTATGTCCAAGCCAAAATTCCAATTGAAAATGGCAAAATTTATAAGATCAGGAAAAGTTGTTTGACAATCGACTGGAGCTTAGTTTGTTTGATGAGTGTTTATTCTCTGCTTGTTGCCACTTGTTTTATATTCTGTATATCCTCCATGCTCCCAAGAGGGGTCAAAGGATTACTATTAAATTGAAATTGAAGTGTGTGTGTGTGTGTGTGTGTGTGTGTGTGTGTGTGTGTGTGTGTGTGTGTGTGTGTGTGTGTGTGTGTGTGTGTGTGTGTGTGTGTGTGTGTGTGTGTGTGTGTGTGTGTGTGTGTGTGTGTGTGTGTGTGTGTGTGTGTGTGTGTGTGTGTGTATGTGTGCGTGCGCGTGCGTGCGTGCGTGCGTGCGTGCGTGTGTGTGTGTGTGTGTGTGTGTGTGTGTGTGTGTGTGTGTGTGTGCGCGCGTGCGCGTTTGTATCTGTCTGTCTTGCTGCCACAAATAATAGAAGGGTCTAAGCTAAAGTTGGTTATGTGATCTGACGCCGTGTGTCATCACATGCGCGCCTTTCCCTCTGCTTCTTCCGAAACTTCACTTTGAAAGAAGAGGGAAACTCCGGGGAAACTCTTGTGAAACGCAAAGAACACTAACTCTGGCGAACGCGTCTGATCCCTCTAGTCAAACTAGAGCGCAAAAAAACGCTAGAATACCAGCCGCGCGGCAGCTTTTACGGCCTCAGTGAACTCGACCTTCATCTTCAATATTGGCCTGGATATTATAACTACCTATCCACATCGAAATCCACATTTGAAACACACTGTCTTTTATCAGATTAAGCAAGTGTGTGTGTGTGTGCGTGTGCGTGTGCGTGTGTGTGTGTGTGTGTGTGTGTGTGTGTGTGTGTGTGTGTGTGTGTGTGTGTGTGTGTGTGTGTGTATGTGTGTGTGTGTGTGTGTGTGTGTGTGTGTGTGTGTGTGTGTGTGTGTGTGTGGGGGGGGGGGGGGGTGCTGTGAGTGTTGCTGGTTAGTGGAACTTCATATTTAAACGGTTACTTATGAGATGTTGATAGTGGTTGGTTGATGGTTTATCTCATATGTGCTGCTTGCAGCCGAACGGACGTTAAACCCCATTTTCATTCACGTGGAACTTCGTTGATATGGCGTTTCCATCTTGTTTCTTTTTCACGAGAGTGTGACTTTTCTTTCTTTCTTTCTTTTTTTTTTTTTTTTTGGGAGTCAGCCGATTGGAGGGGGGCGGGGGAGGGGGGGAGGGGGGTGAAGGAGGTCCGTGCAACCACGATCCTACCTCCCCTAATCCGCCTCAGCCCCTTTCTCCTTTCTTTAACCATGACAATGTTTTTTTCATTTTTGTGACAAAAGAAAATAGTTTGCATGTGATCCTCCTCCCCATCCTCCTTGTAAGACAAAAAGTCCGATTTTAACGGATTGTACTGAGCTAACTTTAATAATAGGAAATATGAAGTACATGGTGTCAATGTGAAAGTTATTCCGTGTACATTGTATCACGCGTACATTTATGATAAGCACTTTTTGTTGCACCAAGTCTTATATAAAAAATAAATAAAAAATCTTGAAACAGCTAAAGTATCACTCAAAAGGAAAAACCCAATTTATGTTGACTAACTAACTAAGAAAAGATATAAACTATTTGGTGTTGATTTAAAGCTTATTGCATGTACTAACTGAAACAGGCACGTTCAAGAAAAGCGCTTTTTGTTGCATTAAATTATACTTGATTTTCGTGAACACGTCACAATCACCTCACACCCCTTTTCTGTTCAACATGTAACAAAGGGGTTCATAACAAAAGAGGGTATGACGCAACCACCACACACCACCCCGCCTGGAGCTGTCTGGGCCGTTGAGTGAGAGAGTACGAAGGCATGACTCAGCGTTGTGGGTTCACGCCTGGCTGATCCTGTGGTTACCTGGCTATGGTACAGCACTCTTTCTCTCTTTACTCATGTATAAATGTGCTAAAATATATATTCTGCTCCATTGACCTTGCGCTGTGACCTATGACCTGCATTTTCGAACTTGCCCTAGATATTCTTAGTACCTATCCGCATGCAAAAGATGAGCGTCCTAGGTCACTCCGTTCACACGCTAGAGAGAGAGAGAGAGAGAGAGAGAGAGAGAGAGAGAGAGAGAGAGAGAGAGAGAGAGAGAGAGAGAGAGAGAGAGAGAGAGAGGGAGGGAGGGAGGGAGAGAGAGAGAGAGAGAGAGAGAGAGAGAGAGAGAGAGAGAGAGAGAGAGAGAGAGAGAGAGAGAGAGAGAGAGAGAGAGAGAGAGAGAGAGAGAGAGAGAGAGAGAGAGAGAGAGAGAGAGAGAGATTGAGGCCATCACCTAAATTCTTGAAGGCTTCAATGCTATTTTTCGACTGTAGGTTGCAATGGGTTGGGGTTTTTTTTCGACTGTAGGCTGCAATGTAATGTTTCGACTGTAGGCTGCAATGTACATTCGACTGTAGGCTGCAATGTAATTTTTCGACTGTAGGCTGCAATGTAATTTTGGGACTGTATGCTACAATTTACATTCGACTGTAGGCTGCAATGCTATTTTTCGACTGTAGGCTGCATTGTATATTCGACTGTAGGCTGCATGGTACATTCGACTGTAGGCTGCATTGTAAATTCGATTGTAGGCTGCATGGTATATTCGATTTTAGGCTGCATTGTAGATTCGACTGTAGGCTGCATTGTAGATTGGACTGTAGGCTGCACCGTATATTCGACTGTAGGCTGCACCGTATATTCGACTGTGGGCTGCACCGTATATTCGACTGTAGGCTACATTGTAGATTCGACTGTAGGCTGCACCGTATATTCGATTGTAGGCTGCATGGTATATTCGATTGAATTCCGCCCTCCCCCTGTGGTTACCTGGCTAAGGTACAGCACTTTTTCTCTCTTTACCCATGGATGTATAAATGTGCTAAAATATATATTCGGCTCCAGTGACCTTGACCTTTGACCTATGACATTCATTTTCGAACTTGCCCTAGATATTCGTAGTACCTATCGGCACGCAAACGTTGAGCGTCCTAGGTCCCTGCGTTCAAACGTTATCGTGTTCACATAGATAGATAGATAGATAGATAGATAGATAGATAGATAGATAGATAGATAGATAGATAGACAGATATATAGATAGATAGATAGATAGATAGATAATAAAAACAGCTCTCTTTGCATAAGGCTCCCTCATTGGAAGAAAAAGTAAATCAGCACATTTGATTATTTTCTTCTTTTCCGAACACAGAACAATTCATAAAGTTAACGTTAACTGAGTTTCTTTCTGAGGTTCACAAACACAATCGGACACAGACAAGTTTTAGCATTGTTTCTGCATTTCAAATGCACCAACTTTTCAGTTCTTCAGATTACGGGTATGGAGCTCAGCTATTCACTGATATTTCTCTTTCATACTATTTGTACTCTTAATTTGGATATTATCTCAGTAGTTGGCCCTCTCTAGTCATGTCTATTAGTTTTTTTTAAATAAAATTTCAAAACATTATTATTTTCGTCTTTTTTCATAACAGTTTTACTATTTCTGTTTTAACATAGTGCTGGCTTGCTTTTATTGTGGATTTTCGATTTGGCGCAAAGTGGACAACATTCTCCTGCAGAATGTTTTCTTGCTCAAGTTGACATCCACTGGACAGTCTTTTTTTTATCACTTCACATTACTTTACTCTCTCACTTAAAAAAAATACATAACACAGAAATCATCACTTCATATTACTTTACTCTCTCACTACAAAACATACATAACACGGAAATCATCACTTCACATTACTTTACTCTCTCACTACAAAACATACATAACACAGAAATCATCACTTCACATTACTTTACTCTCTCACTACAAAACATACATAACACAGAAATCATCACTTCACATTACTTTACTCTCTCACTACAAAACATACATAACACAGAAATCATCACTTCACATTACTTTACTCTCTCACTACAAAACATACATAACACAGAAATCATCACTTCACATTACTTTACTCTCTCACTACAAAACATACATAACACAGAAATCATCACTTCACATTACTTTACTCTCTCACTACAAAACATACATAACACAGAAATCATCACTTCACATTACTTTACTCTCTCACTACAAAACATACATAACACAGAAATCATCACTTCACATTACTTTACTCTCTCACTACAAAACATACATAACACAGAAATCATCACTTCACATTACTTTACTCTCTCACTACAAAACATACATAACACAGAAATCATCACTTCACATTACTTTACTCTCTCACTACAAAACATAAGCTATCCACAAAAAGTTAAGGATCACTTGCAAAGTAATTCATAACTTTCCAAATAAGAAAGCCAATGCGTTGAATTTTGGCCAACATTTAATTCAATGCTTTAGTGATAACGATGCACAATTGCCTTCAATTTCGAGCAATCGTTTGGTCTGTACATTTGATCAAAGTGGGTACGTATCGAAATTTGATTTCCCAAAGTCATTGAAATCACAAGACAGGGCATTCTGATGCTCCCAAAAGTTCAGTAATGCGTGTATCCGCCATGGCTGTTCTGGCACTCGACGCAGCGAGTCCTCATGGAGTTGACCAGGGTGGTGAAGATCCTCTGTGGAAGCGCCTGCCACTCAGCCTGCAGCATCTGGTAGAGGTGCTGGGCATCCCTGGGAGGGGGGTGGTTGCTCCTCACTTTGCGATCCAGCTCATCCCAGAGGTTCTCAATCGGGTTGAGATCGGGACTGCATGCTGGCCACTCCATTCTGTTGACTCCAGACTGCTGCAGGAAGTCGTTGACCACCCTTGCCCTGTGGGGGCGAGCGTTGTCATCCTGGTAGACAGCCGGCGGTCCCATCTGCTGCAGTGTAGGCACAGCCAGCGGTCGAAGGATCTCATCCCGGTATCGGAGGCCAGTCAGGTTACCCTGTACATGATACAAGGGTGTTCTGTGGTGAAGGCTGAAGGCCCCCCAGACCATTACAGAACCTCCACCAAAGGCCACCTTTTCTTGGACAGTGGCGTCAATAAAGCGTTCCCCTGGGCGCCTCCAGACCCTCAGTCGGCCGTCGTTGTGGTTCAGGGTGAAGCGTGATTCATCACTGAACAGGACCTGGGACCATTGCTGACGTGTCCACCTCACGTGACGTCTGCAGAAGGCGCGGCGTGCTGCCCTATGGGCTGGAGTTAAGCGTGGCCGTACAGCTGGGCGACGAGAACGGAGGTTAAACCCATGAAGGCGGTTCCGTATGGTCTGCTGGCTGATGTTGATGTTAGTAGCCACCCTCAGCTGCCTTCGAATGATGCTGGAAGAGGCTGTTCTTGTCTGCAGGGCTTGTCGTTCAATGAGACGATCTTCACGTGGAGTTGTCTTCTTCGGTCGACCAGATCTGCGTCTTTCATGGACCCTCCCAGTGGCTGTGAAGCGTTGAATCAGTCTGACAATGACCGAGATGGACACCTGAAGTCGCCTGGCCACTTCTCGCTTGGGAACACCATCTTGGAACCATGCAACAGCTCGTCCCCTATCCAACTCGCTCAATTTTCGTCGTGGAGGCATTGTCAAATCAGGCCTAATACTGGTGGTATGTCTTCTTATAAAGCCAAGCAAGAGACAGCATCTCACACATAAACAGCAGTGCTTGCACGTGCATAATGGTTTTTCCATCTGGCTTGTGCAATGTGTTCATGCAGAACGATCCAAAACAAGGTCCTTTTTCGCAAGTTTCCGCTTTTTCTTTTGCTGCCAAGCTCAGTAATAGAGAATCACGTGCAATGTTTCCACTAACACAACATCGCCCACTTACAGCTGAACAAGAATTCATAACAATTTGGCTTGACTGAGAAATAAATAACAGGAGCGAACGGAGTTTATTGCGCACCTGTTTTCTCATAGTGATCCTTAACTTTTTGTGAGTAGTGTACATAACACGGAAATCATCACTTCACATTACTTTGCTCTCTCACTACAAAACATACATAACACGGAAATCATCACTTCACATTACTTTACTCTCTCACTACAAGGTTGTTGTTTTTTCTTTCTCTCTCTGTCTCTTTTACTTTGTACATACAGAAAAATACATTACACAGTTTGATCTCTCTCTCTCTCTCTCTCTCTCTCTCTCTCTCTCTCTCTCTCTCTCTCTCTCTCTCTCTCTCTCTCTCTCTCTCTCTCTCTCTCTCCCTCCCTCTCTCTCTCTCTCCCTCCTTCTCTCTCTCTGTCTGTCTCTCTCTGTTCTTACAAATTCTTGTTTAAAGCGAACTTTATTATTTAAACTGTAGATAAAAGAGAGATCGTGCATAAATTGGACAGTCAGATTGCAGGCCGATCATGCAAACTGATGAGAACTTCTCATATCGAAACAACTGTCTTTGCATAAGGCACTGTCCCTCCCCCATTGGGAGAAAAAGTAAATCAGCACATTGTATTATTTTCTTCTTTTCAGAACACAGAACAATTAATAAAGTTAACGTTAGCCGAGTATGTTTCTGAGGTTCACAAATACAGACATTGAACACAATTGTTATTAAAGCAAATACTGAGATAGTAGATAGATAGTCTATTAGATAGATAGATAGTCGGCTTCAGAATGCACTGAAAACATTACCAGCTTCGCTCACTACGTTCGCGGCTGGTAAACATGTGATCCAAGTGACTTTTCTTTGTGATCATCGAGGTAATCTGACCATGATCCCGTGACTGGCTCGCTGTCATAATTATTGACCCTAACTGACGCCGGGCTGGCACGGTTCCATAGTCTCAGAACAGGTGTTCGCCAAAATAAAAGACTTCAGGAAAACAACAAAAACAACAACAACAACAACTGCGGAAGTTTTATTTTGTTAGACACAAATATTGGGACTGATTTTCCTAGAACAAAAAAGACTTAAGAAAAAACAACAACCCGGGAGTGTTATTTTTTAGGAAACAAATACTGGGAGTGTTATTTTCTTAGGAAAATAAACAATTCCCTTGGCAGAAAAAAAGACTCCGTCTAGGAAATAAATACTCCCTAGGAAAAATAACACTACCACTTAGTTTACATGTCTTTCTGTCTGTTTATAAGTCTGTTTGGTTTATAAGTCTGTTTGGTTTATAAGTCTGTGAGGTTTATAAGTCTGT
>CM065711.1:7748586-7758586 GCA_017654935.2 Phymorhynchus buccinoides | reverse complement strand
ATACAACATAATGCAGTACAATATAATACAATGCATTAGATCACAACACAATAAACTACAACGCAACAGACCACAATGCAATGCAACAGTATAATACAATATAACAGAATACAATATAACACAAGACAAGAGAAGTCAACACAACTCAACACAACACAATACACCACAATACAATCCAATGCAGTACAACTCAAGACAACGCAATAGAATATTTTGTAAAATGGTTATGCTCGAGACACGACAGCATTTTTAGAAGAAACAAATATAAGATATAACCAGGGAGTCCTAGCAATTAAAATTAACTCAGGATTTACAACAATTGATTAATGTCCTTAAAGGGATAATGCTCGAAACTTTGTGCCAATGTTCAAAACAGCAAAAGTTACTCAAGATCATATTTGGAATTTAAAACCCCCCAGACAAATTGTACGTGGCACAAAACTAGTCTAAATATGCACGTTCATGCTGACACAGCACATGCCTTGAATCTCCAATGCTGTTTTAAACAAATGAGCTCTGGTGTCACTGTCTGGGTGTTGCAAAACACGCAGTTTAAAACTACACCCAAAGCTAATTTCAAGAAACCTGCCCTGAATGTTGTTTTTGCCTCTAAGAATGAGTCCATCAGGTAGGGGTTTTCATTACCATCTGGGGTAGCAATTGCCATCATCTATTGTTAACACATGTAGCCCCCGCTTACCAACATATATGATAGCAATATGACAGTGGTAGCTATATGTCAGTTATCACGTGATTTATAACCACACCCTTTGTTATGAAGCATGTCACAAAAGCCTATTAGAAGAAGAAGAAAAAACTAACATAAAAAGAAAACGCTTTACATTATTATTGTCCACGCAACCATAACAATGCTACTACTTCCATACTGCTATAATACAAATATTATAACAGGAGATAATGTAGCTTCCAAACATCACCATGATAAATTGCCCCCCCCCCCCCCCCCAGGTGGTAACAAAATACCCCCCAACCTGATCGACTAAACGGGCCATAAACGTTTTGTTTTCTTTAGAATTTCTGCTCTGCTTTTACTTTCCTGATTTGAAATAACATTATCGCACTACTCCAGTGCGAGTTATAAGTAATTCTACTTTAAATCTTTTGTTCTCATTCTACAAGAAGATTTTGCCATTCCACGTCTGCGCATTTGTGACTAATTCAGTTTACTACAGTGACTTTCTTTGTCCCACAGAATATGTTATTAAACTCCCGTGCTATTTTCAGGAATTCCTCTCTGAACTTGCTGCCAGTCAAAATGTAGAGGTAGAAATTGATTCCAGTGTTACACCTCAGCAACACAGTGCTGATTGCGGAAAATATAATAGATTGACCGTTCTCAACGGGGTCCTTTCTATCAGTAAAGTCGTCTAATATAAAAAATATAGCGAAAGGTGTTGTCAGGAGGAAAAAACAAACATTGGCAACAATCATGGTGACCGTCAGTGAAGACACTTTCTGTTGTCTGGAATCCTGGTTGGATTGTTGCTGTGTTGAAAGATGTTTATTGATTCTGACGGATCTGACCAGCGTTAACATAAGAACGCTGTTACTGACTAGCAGTAGAATGAAAGGTAGGAAACAGAACTGGATCAGGTTAATCCAAGGATGTATTCTTACAGCATACCATCTGTACGTTTCTGATCCACTCACAAAACAAAACCCCAGTTTATTAATGTTAAGCCCATAGAGATAGTGAAAATACAACAATATTAAAAATATTATCACTGTACCAGCAATGACTCGTGACTTTCTCTTCGTCCACGCAGAATTCACGCGAAGTGGCCACAGCACAGAAGCAGCTCTGAGCATGGTGAGTGACACCAACATCCACGACGATACAGGTAGCACGACGTAGCCTGTGAACCTGACAATCTTGCACTGCCAGATGCCCTGGTCCTTTATGAACGTAAACCGAAACATATATTTGAGGACGATGTGCAATGTAACTGCCAGTGTAAATTGGTCAGACAGGGCTAGAACTATGAAGAAAACACTGGAGGTGGACGAAGGAAGACGAAGCATGATCAGAATGACCATCACATTTCCGAACGCCCCAAAGACAACAGTGATAGGATCACCGATACTAAAGATGAATTCACCCAGTTTGTAGTAGGGTATGATTATGGCATAATACGAATCCCGTTTGAAACGGTCAGAGTTATCCATTGTGCTACTCACTTTCATGTGTTACGAACTGAATGTATCTAGATTCACTGTAGTTAGTACTACCGGCTTAAGTACACGCTTTGCGTGTACAGAACCAATCCCATGAAGAATAAGAATAAGACGACAAAGAAGAAGAAGATGAAGACAAGAAGAAGAAGAAGAAGAAGAAGAAGAAGAAGAAGAAGAAGAAGAAGAAGAAGAAGAAGAAAAAGAAGAAGAAGAAGAAGAAGAAGTAGAGGAACAACAACAACAACAACCAATCAAGTTAATGTTATTAACATCAAGACATTAATTTCAAATCCTTTGTGTCATTACCATCAAGGCATCACTTTTAACGCTCAATGCGCTCTCCACATCCGTTGTGTAAATAGCCTTCATGGGCTCCTACAACGTACATAATCCAGGTCCAGATCCAGAAAACAAACAACAACAAAACGACACGAGGTTTGAACTCTACACCTCTAACACTCTATCAACCAGCTGTTTGGGTCCAGTTGATGGTCCAGTACGGTCACCCTTTCGTAAGTCACGTGACGGATGAGAACCGGTGTGGGGTCAAATGTTCCTACATATAAATTTACCCCGGTCAAAATGAATAACGGTTTTTGATGAATTTATAAACCGCTTAAAGGCCCCGTCACACAATAGTCCACCAGTATACCAGAAGAAATGCTCATGCGTGCATATGGCTAGATTCAACGGCGCTGAGTTCTGCAGATAAGTCAAACGGCGGTAACACGAGAAGGCCTCTTAGTCCCCCTTTTAAAATAATAATAATAATTGATAGTATTTCTATAGCGCCTTTCTATAATTATTTTACACTCAAGGCGCTTCCATTCACTGATACGAAAGTAGTGTGTCTTGAGTTTAACTTTGAAAGTAGAGATAGTTGGTTCATGGCGGAGATCGACTGGGAGGGAATTCCAAACAGCAGGGGCACTGAAACTGAAACTGCGGTCACCAAATGATTTTAGATTTGTTTTTGGAACTTTCAGAAGTTTTGTGTTTGAGGACCTGAGTGAGCGGGAAGGAGTGTAGGTGTGAAGAGCTCTGGAGAGGTAAGGCGGAAGGGTCTGTTCAAAGTGACGGAAGGATAGAACAGCCAGCTTATACTGAAGGCGGAACTGCACAGGGAGCCAATGGAGCTCCATCAGAAGTGGCGTGACGTGATCACGCTGGCGCTTACGCAGTATGAGGCGGGCTGCACTGTTTTGAACTCGCTGAAGGCGAGTAATTTCTTCTGTAGGAAGACCAAAGAGAATGGAATTGCAGAAATCTAAACGTGAAGAAATAAAAGCTGCAACAAGGCGCTTGCATGCGTTAGCTGAAAGAAAAGGCCGAATGGATGCAATACGTCTGAGCTCAAAGAAACAAGAGCGACAAATGCTGCTGATATGGTCATGCATGGACAGAGTCTGGTCAATCGTTACCCCGAGGTACTTGACAGATGGTTTGAACTGAACAGTATTGGCTCCAATGTCTGCTGACTCACTGTTAATTAATGCAAGGCGACCAGCAGAACCAACAGGCAGAACCTCTGTCTTGTCTGTGTTGAGCTTAAGCTTGTTACTGTTCATCCATCCTAATACATCGGTGATGCACATCTCGATGCCATACAGAATGGAAGGGAAACTCTCAGGGGGACTACTTTGTGACAACTCAGTGTTGTCAGCGTATTTGTGAAAATCACAGGAATGTGCAGCGATCACGTCAGACAACGGCTGTGAATAGAGCGTGAAAAGAACAGGGCCCAACACTGAGCCCTGTGGCACTCCGTACGTGAGGGGTGAACGAGCTGATGAAACTCCATCTACAACAACAGAGAAGTGGCGGTCAGATATGTAGGATTTAAACCAGTCGAGGACAACGCCACGTATCCCAAAGGTCACTTCTAAACGGATCAGAAGGATGGAATGATCAAGCGTATCGAACGCTGCGCTGAGGTCCAAAACTGCTGTCAGAGAAACAAGCCTCTGATCCGTCTTCAAAAGAAGGCCATTCATGACACTCAGCACAGCAGTCTCAACACTGTGATTTTTCCTGTAGGCTGACTGATGCTCCTCAAGCAGGTTGTTATGCATTAAGTGTCTCTTCAGCTGTGCCAAGACGACTTTCTCTAAAATCTTGGCTATGAAAGGAAGATTTGACACTGGCCAATAGTTTTTTAGATTGTTGCAATCAAGTCCAGGTTTCTTAAGAATAGGGGTGACAATAGCATCTTTGAACTGTTCGGGGAAAACACCCGCAGAAAGAGAAGCATTAACAATGTTAGTAATGTGTAAAACAAGATCATCAATACACTGCTTTGTAATGGAAGTTGGGATAGGGTCAAGATTACAAGTCTTGGATGGTGACTTCATAATCAGTTCACGTATGTCCGTCTCTGAGACAGAGTCAAACTTGTTAAAAAGAGGGCCTTCGTAAACAGAAAAGGACAGGGGGTCTCAATGGTGGGAGTCTAGATCATTACGAATGTTACTGATCTTTTCAGCAAAATAATTACAAAACTGCTGAGATTGTTCTGCGGTTCGAATGTCATATGGCATAGCCTTTACCTTACTTTTACCTAAGAGTTCGTTAGTAACAGAAAACAACTGTCCACGAGAGGAGGAAGCAGCAGCATCAATCTTATCAGCATACAACTGCGTGCGAGATTGCTGGAGACAGTCACTGGCAGCCTCCATCTCGGCATCATACAGCTGTCTGTGCACAGTCAGGCGTGTCCTCCTTCAGCGTCGTTCAGCTCGCCGCCGCATGCGTCGCGCCTCCCTGACGTCGTCGGTCATCCATGGGGCAGAGGGGCGGTCACGCACACACCTGGTGACAGAGGGGGCGTGACGATTCAGGATCTGCTGCAGGCCCTGGTTGTAGGCGTCGACGAGGGACTCCACTTCAAGGTCAGGTTCAACGTTGCCAGCCAGAGCACGAACGTTTGACTGGAAGGCATCAGGGTCGATGGCTTTCAGGTTCCTGGACGTCACGAGCCGCTTATAGTGAAACGTATTTAGAAATGATATATAGGGTTCTGTAAGTTTGAACAGCCTCACATCATATAGTAATAAGCCAAGTGTCCGTGTGTGTGTGTGTGTGTGTGTGTGTGTGTGTGTGTGTGTGTGTGTGTGTGTGTGTGTGTGTGTGTGTGTGTGTGTGTGTGTCTGTGTGTGTGTGTCTGTGTGTCTGAAACACGAAACGGGCCTTATAACTCCGCCGTTTTTCGACCGAATCGCTTCAAATTTGCTGTGAGCCCTAACGGGGCGATGGCAACGGCAACCGAGGCGGCCGTATCATTTGCGCGGTTTCGCAAATGCGCGAAACGCGCATCCGCCGGCCTCTCGGTGCCCGTATCTCCGGCGTTGCTGGGCCGATTGCCTTCCAATTTGGCAGCAAGATGACCGGGGACGGTGACTATCCGTGTACCAAACCGGAAGCGAATCGGTTCAGAAACGCGCGCGCTATACCACTCCGACGTTTCTTAACCGAATCGCTTCAAATTTGCTGTACTCAGCGTTACCAGTACTTGGCGTTACCGTTACTAGGCGTTACCGTTACTAGGCGTTACTGGTACTCGGCGTTGCGCTAGTAATCTATAACAGAATATTGCTCTCGTAACCACTCCATTACGGACAATGAAAGTGAATAATAAACAAACAAAATGCTTTAAATGCTGACATTGGACAACACTAAGAGACCAGCATGTCTTTCTGCTACTGTATATGTCAACCCAAACTGTCTTGTACTACATGACTCCCCCCTTTTGGGGGTAATACCCTTTTTTCACTGCAAAATGTGAAGTGATTCTGAGCTGGATATCTAAGTGCATTTAGAAAAATAACCAAAATTACCAGGTAGCTGAATAAAAGTTGAGACTGTAATATGTGCATTTAAATGCAATGTGTTTGCATTAGGGTTTTTGAAGTCTTGTGACACAAGCCATAACATTCTTCACATATCTGTCGCGACTCTGATCTGAACTTGCTGCTGGCCAAACAGTAAATGTAGAAGTTTACAGCACTGTTGCAGTAGAACAAGAAGTAACTGACAGCACTGAACATTGAATACTGTCCGCTTTGTATGAGAATGTTCATATCAAAGTAATCATATTCATATGCCAAGATACGTGCAGCTAAAGGTGTTGTCAGGAGGACAAAACACGCACTGGCAGCAATCAAGGTGACAGTCAATGAGTACACTTCCTGCTCACTGAAATTCTTGGTGCTTTGTTGCCTAGGAACACGTTTTTGTGTTCTGACTGATCTGATCAATGTCCGCAAAAAAACACTGTTGCTGATGGTCAACATTACGACAGGTAAAACCCAGATGTTGAGCAATCGAACCCAAAACATGTCGAGTCTTGATCCAGACATATTGCAAAACCCTTCTTCAACCGGATACTCTCTAAGAAGGTGCCAATTCATTGCAAGAATAAAGGTGATCACTATGCTAGCTGTAACTCGTGACTTTCCCTTGGTCCACACAGCATTGACACGACGTGGCCACAGCCCAGAAGCAGCTCTAAGCACGGTGAGTGCAACAAGCATCCAAGACGATAGAACTGTCAGCGTGCGAAAGGCAATTCTATAAAACTTGCACTGCCAGGTTCTGTCATCTCTGGAGTATTCTCCATCTAAGGTTTTATAAAGCAGTCGGTCCAGAGGTCCTAGTATCAGCATCCACTGGTCAGACAGGGCCAGGGTTTTGAAGAACACACTAGATGTGGACGAAGGAAGACGACGCATGACTATGATTATCATACAATTGCCCCCAGATCCTAAAACAAAGAGAATAGGGTCACCTATTTGCTTGATGAGATGAGCTAGGACTGTATAGACGTGATGTTGATCTTTCCAAGAAATACCATCCTCTTTGGATCGCTCTGAGTTCTCTGTTGAACTGGTCGCTTCAAACAATGGGTCACTGAAGTTGGCTGGACTGTTTTCAGTCATGATTGTTGACTTTGTGATTAGTCTGTGTTCGCACAGGACGTGCTATGGAGTTGTGGGGATTATTCTGGAATTTTCAATAAGATCCTATTGCTTTGAATAATATTTTAATGATCAAATTCTTTGCTACTTTCCTGAAGTGGTGCCTTGAGGACAGTTCCAGTTAATAGTGTTATTCATTAATATTTTCAGGTAACAATTTCATATTTTTGACACAACAGGGAGACAAAAAGTAGAACTAGAAGTAGTACCAGCAACAGCAGCAGCAGCAGCAGTAGTAGTAGTAGTCCAATCATCATCATCATCACCATCATCGTCATCATCAGCATCATCATCATCATCATCATCATCATCATCATCATCATCATCATCATCATCATCATCATCATCATCAACAACATCACATCATCATCATCATCATCAGCATCATCATCATCATCATCATCATCATCATCAGCATCATCATCATCATCATCATCATCATCATCATCATCATCATCATCATCATCATCATCATCATCATCAACATCATCACATCAACAACATCATCATCATCATCATCATCATCATCAACATCATCATCATCATCATCATCATCATCATCATCATCATCATCATCATCATCATCATCATCATCATCACCACCATCAACAACAACACAACAACAACAACATCATCATCATCATCATGATCATCATCATCATCACCACCATCAACAACAACAACAACAACAACAACAACAACAACAACAACAACAACAACAACAACAACAACAACAACAACAACAACAACAACAACAACAACAACATCATCATCATCATCATCATCATCATCATCATCATCATATAAATCATTTTAGTAGTGTTGTAGTTGTTTCTAAATCCTCCACCCTTTTGCTGCTATAATTTCTGCTGACATTGTGTCTGTCTGTCTCTATATTTCCAAATATCAACTTCTCGGAAAATTATAAGTGAATATTGATTAAATAGGGTGCCACCCAAAATAGCAACCCATTAACTGGAAACGTTTCAATCGTTGTTTGAAACATGAATTTAATTTTGTCTTTTGAATTCATCACACATGTTATTTAGTGCAAACAATTCATCCACCTTCTGGAACGTTATGCTAGCAACATCCTCTAATCCATTGCTTTCTTCAAGTCTGATTTTTCCTTTCGTTACGGTCACAAAATATTTCCTGCTTGTTTTTCTGTCATAAAATTGTTTAAATTGTTTCTTCTTTGAGCTCCATGAAAATGAAACTGTGGTTGAAATTAGAGGTAGTAGGACGGACGATAATTTGACTGTAAACAGCAGTTATTGTCTATAAGAAGAAAAGGGGTGGGGGTGAATAGGGGTGGGTGTAGAGGAATGATAGATCAGAAGGGATGGATGAATGAAGGAGAGAAATGATGCCAACTCAGATGAAAAGATTCCAGTAGGCAAAGAGATAAGAGATAAGAAGGATAGACATTTGCTGGCTTCAAAAGGAGTTAAGTGGTTTGGACAGTGCAGAAGATTGCTTCGTCAAAAGGAAGGGTGAAGGGGAGAGGGGAGAGCAAAGAGGAACAGAGATGGTGGGGGTAACGGTTCCAAGTGGGGGAGGGGTTTAGAGAAGGAGGGGTGAAGGGAGAATACTATAGGGCACTATGTTTAACTTCATTTAGAGCTAAAGCAAATGAAATCCTAATAGCAAGCATCTATGCAAATTGTAACGAAGCCCTTGCACATTGCAATTCTAACGCAATGAAAGTTATCATTTTAGAAGCAGTGAAGTCCATAGCTGTTATAATAATCACCGAAGGTTCTTTGTGAAGAAATGGCATTCACGTTCACTGACTTTGCAAAGGAGTTTCCAAGTGTGGTGAAAGATTCGTTGGTAGAGGAAGGGTTCGATAGCCTGCCAGCTCTACTTTCTGCCCGTGGAGACGAGTTTGCTTCCCTTAAAATCAGAAAGGGACATGTTGCCATGGTGAGGAAGACCACCAAATCTCTTCAAACCCAACATGGACATGCGCCGTGTTCTGTGCAGCGTCACACCCTGGTGATCTGATGCAACCACTGACACAAAATCACACGCAAATTTTAAAAAAAGAGCAGGGATGTCGGAGGGGGCAATTAATAGTAGATTAGTGTTTTGGGGGTTAACTTCTGTCTTTACCTTTTTGATGAATGAAAACGATTGTAAAATTGATGCAGGAGCTGTGTTAAATATCACATTATACTCAGAACCTCGTCTTGGCTTAAGGCGATGTCAGACCAAGACCAATTGACATAGGCTAGAACACCAAGGTTACATCAAAAAGTTGTTATGCTATGCATAGGTTTGCGGGGATCGTCTTTAGCCATGACAAGCTCATAGCATAACATCATTAGTCTCTAAAATCCCCCGAAGACGGAGTGTGGCTGCCCACGTGGCGGAGTAATCAAAAACAGTCACACACGTAAATGTTGTCATCCCTAGCTGATGCATTTGTACCATAGTGTTCAAGTGCTTCGGCTGTTGAGATGATACCTGGAGTTGATTTGATTGATTGATTTAATTTAAAGTCTGTTCACAACAATGGTGATATTAGACTTAAATAAATACATTAATTAAACAAAAACAAAACAGACATAAACAAATATTGAATTAAAATGAGGTGAAAGAGAGTGTGTGAGTGTGTGTGTGTGTGTGTGTGTGTGTGTGTGTGTGTGTGTGTGTGTTTGTATGTGTGTGTGTGTGTATTGTGTGTGTGTGTATGTGTGTGTGTGTGTGTGTGTGTGTGTGTGTGTGTGTGTGTGTGTGTGTGTGAGAGAGAGAGAGAGTGTGAGTGTGAGAGAGAGAGAGAGAGAGAGAGAGAGAGAGAGAGAGAGAGAGAGAGAGAGAGAGAG
>CM065711.1:7743586-7746086 GCA_017654935.2 Phymorhynchus buccinoides | reverse complement strand
TGAACAATTTGAAAATGGGAACCAAATTAGTTGATGGGGTTGGTATTACAAGAATACTCAAAAATGGTAGTTTATGCTAGGCACGCGTTTAAAGACCCACCAGATCACGTGTCAAAATCACGGATTTTACGTGTTTTCCCTCTTATAGCGGGTAAGAAATCTTGCTTTGACCAGGTTTAGCTCCCATACAAATGCCCCCGCATTCAAAACGAAACATCATTTTAAAGAGCAGCTTCAATTTGAAGTTCAGGGCATTTGTATGCGGATCACAGCTACCCAGGAAAAACCAAGGGACTTAATCGTGGTGGGTCAGTGGGTCTTTAAGAGTACACGTGTGAGCAGGGTAGAATGAGCTCTACCTCACGGCCTAATACTGTAATGAGGAGTGCACTTTAAACAATTAACAAGGGTAGCAATATTTAAATTGCTAGAAACTGTGAATCGTTTTGAAGGTTTATTTTAATTTACATGCTACCAGCGTTAATTGTTCAAGATGCAGTCATGATTACGTATGGTACCTGATGTCCACCAGGTATAAAAGGTTTTCCCTACTGCTATTTTAATGGTATGATTGCTTACGACACTATATAAAAAGTGAGACCTATTCTTTTGGATTCAGTGTAACTTTTCTTCCTTCAACATGTACCAATCACTAAATACCTATTAGAATAACCTTAGATGATACATTTTGGTTTACAAAAGGTAAAGGTGTCCCATAGCCTATCGGCCGTAGGGGCAGTGAACTGTTAGAGGTTCACCGTGTCAAGGGCACGGCATCATGGAAGGCAGAGCCCATCCCTCCCCTTCCGCCGCCTTTTAACCTTCCCTAAACCTTCCCATTTCACTGCTGGGTGGGCAGAGAGGGTCTTCAGGCCAGAAAAATCTGACTCCAAGCTGGACTTGAACTCGCCACCTTCTGCACTGCAGCCGAGTGCTCTAACCAATCTTCAATCTTTGCTTTATGAAAAACAGTGCTTTGCCATAAATAAACTCTGACAGAAATATTGCACCATACGATAAAGAATCTAAGTATGTTTTAAACAATAAACAATTTCCTGTTTTGCAGTGTTTACATCAGATAAGAGAAAATTTGATATCATACAATTAAAACACAAAATTGTTTCTATTGTACAAAGAGTATTTTCGAACATTAAATTTTGCACAGAAATATGTCAAATCACGAGAGCTGTTGCATAGTACAATTTGTTCAAATAACTGAAAATTATTGTTTAATTGAATCATAAGAAATCTCTGGTTAAGGGGGCATATTTTTTTTAAATGACCGAAATATGTTTTGAAAAGTTTATAATCAAAAATGTGTTTATTCTGTAGATGAGTCATTGCTGCATCACACTGTGAAATGATTTATTTTTTTTATAATAAAGCAGTAGTTTTCATAAAATCCAGTGCTAAAGGTGGTGTAATCAAGCAAAAAGGGACGAAATGACGCTCATAGGTTGACATACCAAAGATGCTTTTTTCAGTCACCCAAGCAAAATTAGCATCAAAGAAAGATGGTTGTTGTTGTTGTTGTATTACCCTGGCTTAACGACTACAGGGATCATCCCAACAGCCGAAGCACTTGAACAATATGGTACAAATGCACCAGCTAAGGATGAGAACATTACGTGTGTGACAGGTTTTGATTACCCCGCCATGTGGGCAGCCACACTCCGACGGAGGATTTAAGACTGATGATGTTATGCTAGGAGCTTGTCATGGCTTAGGACAATCCCCGCACAACCATGTAGAGCATATCAACATTATGATGTAGCCTTGGCGTTCTAGCTTATGTCAACTGGTCTGGCACAGCCTCATGTCAAGGCGAGAAAGAAAGATTGAAAGGCCACAAGACGAAAAAGACTCCTTGTATTTAAGCAAGAAACATGACGCATAGATGTGTGCATACATATTAGAGAACCAGTGCACGTAACAGTGATAGAGGTTGAAACTCAGTAGGTAATGCTTGATTTTCGGTGTTCGACGTTTGTCAATGTTTACGTTTTTTTCTCGTTTCGCAACCGTAACTTTAACAAATCTGGACACATTTTGATAATATTTGGCACTCTTGCTCACAATCACAAGATCTAGCTTGTGTTGTATCAACATGTAGAAATGTTTGATAGTTTTGAAGTTATTGCATTGACACATATGAAAATAAAGAGAAAAATAGTTAACAATACCGATAACACATAAAAGCCGGAACAGTTATAAAAAAGCTGATATGACAGAAACTTAATATACACATCTGTTGGTGCATTATGTTGAATTACCAGATCTAGCATGTACAAATACTGAAGGCGAGACTCGTGCAAAAAGAATGTATAATTTCTAAGAATTTGTAACAATAATATTAATTTAAAGAAATTATAATTACATCAAAATTAAGTTCCACTGATACAAATTAGGTATTAAGTATTAGGTACTTTATAGTCACAGAGGCGTCCCTGTGAAATTCGGGTTGCTCCCACCTGGAGAGCGCGTTGCAGCCAGAGGCGAG
>CM065711.1:7741410-7743086 GCA_017654935.2 Phymorhynchus buccinoides | reverse complement strand
CATAAGGGCCGATAGGGCTATGGGACACCTACCTTTTTGTAAACCAAATGTATCATTCTATGGTTATTCTAATAGGGTATTTAGTGATTGGTACATGTTTGAAGGAAGAAATACTTACACTGAAAATCACAAAGAATATGGTAACTCATTTTATATAGTGTCGTAAGCAATCATACTCATAAAATCGCAGTAGGGAAAACCTTTTTATACCATGGTGGACATTCAGGTACCATACGTAAATCATGACTGCATCTTGAACAATTACCGCTGTAGCATGTAAATTAAAATAAACCTCAAAAAGATTCACAGTTTCTAGCAAATTTAAATATTGCTACCCGTGTAATGTGTTTAAAGTGCACTCCTCATCTTACGTATAGGCCTTTCGGACGTGAGGTAGAGCTCATTATCACCCTGCCACAAGTGTACTCTAAAGACCACTGACCCACCACGATTAAGTCCCTGGTTTTTCATGGGTAGCTGTTGATCCGCATACAAAGGCCTGCAACTTCAAATTGAAAGAGCTCTGTAAAATGATGTTTCGTTTTGAATGCGGGGGATTTGTATGGGCGCAAACCTGGTCAACGCAGATTTCTTACCCGCTATACAGAGGGAAAAACAGTAAAAATCCGTGATTTTGACACGTATCTGGTGGTCTTTAAACGCGTGCCTAGCATAAACTACCATTTTGAGTATTCTTGTAATACAACCCAATCAACTAATTTGGTTCCATTTCAAATTGTTCATCTTGTAGCTTTGGCATGTTTATGTATACAACCTTTCCAGTCAAAACTCAGATTTGTATCGATAGTTACAGTGGTGACTAACAATGTGGGGAGAAACCAAATAGAAAAGCCAATAGGAATTGTTCGGAAAATAATAAGGGGAGTAAATTATGGGACTTGCATGTAGTGGGAGTTAGTGAAGGTCTTGCTAATTCAATCGAGTTCCAAACAGGGGAAGTTACTCTATGCCATCGGGTAGCTCCCCAGCAATCGCCTCGTGTGTTGACTACACATGCTAACAGGTAGAACAAAGTGCGTCATTTCTAAACTTCATGTCATTTATATGTTACTGCACATTTTTGCACATACTATCAGATGTAGCTACTGGCCACCCTCATTTTTCTAAAAAAAAATGTTGCAAGGTCGATGACTCGCATCCTTCGGTTTCAAGCTTTGACGCCATGCGTTGCTATGGTTTTTTGACCACCGAGTAAGTCAAGGAAATCAACTCTAATTTTCACGAAGTCCTCCTCCCTAGTTTTTTCTTCCGAAAATCGTCTATTGACTTTGATTTCCAAATGTCCCTCTTTGAATCCAAAATCAGCCACTCAAAACTCAATTCTCATTTATCGAAGAAAAGGCTATTTTTAAAACTACAAACGCTTGTTAAGCTCGATAGAACTGTTTGAAACTTTTTAAAACATGATTCAGACATCTCAAAATTGAAAACCTGAAAGCAATACATGAATAGTCCGACTTATAGCAATGTTTCGAGGCGTTATAATAGTTGCATTGCGAGCTCTCTAGCACAGTTCGCAAAGGGAATTAAACCTTTGCACAGATGGAATAAAACGTGTTTAAGTAGTACGGTACTGGTGATTCTCCCCTACACGATAATAATTAAATCACTGATGTTCTTAATCAAAAATTTGAACAAAAAACAAAACGAAAAAC
>CM065711.1:7731410-7736410 GCA_017654935.2 Phymorhynchus buccinoides | reverse complement strand
TTCAGTGCTGTCAGTTACTTCTTGTTCTACTGCAACAGTGCTGTAAACTTCTACATTTACTGTTTGGCCAGCAGCAAGTTCAGATCAGAGTCGCGACAGATATGTGAAGAATGTTATGGCTTGTGTCACAAGACTTCAAAAACCCTAATGCAAACACATTGCATTTAAATGCACATATTACAGTCTCAACTTTTATTCAGCTACCTGGTAATTTTGGTTATTTTTCTAAATGCACTTAGATATCCAGCTCAGAATCACTTCACATTTTGCAGTGAAAAAAGGGTATTACCCCCAAAAGGGGGGAGTCATGTAGTACAAGACAGTTTGGGTTGACATATACAGTAGCAGAAAGACATGCTGGTCTCTTAGTGTTGTCCAATGTCAGCATTTAAAGCATTTTGTTTGTTTATTATTCACTTTCATTGTCCGTAATGGAGTGGTTACGAGAGCAATATTCTGTTATAGATTACTAGCGCAACGCCGAGTACCAGTAACGCCTAGTAACGGTAACGCCTAGTAACGGTAACGCCAAGTACTGGTAACGCTGAGTACAGCAAATTTGAAGCGATTCGGTTAAGAAACGTCGGAGTGGTATAGCGCGCGCGTTTTCTGAACCGATTCGCTTCCGGTTTGGTACACGGATAGTCACCGTCCCCGGTCATCTTCCTGCCAAATTCGAAGGCAATCGGCCCAGAAACGCCGGAGATACGGGCACCGAGAGGCCGGCGGATGCGCGTTTTTGCGCATTTGCGAAACCGCGCAAATGATACGGCCGCCTCGGTTGCCGTTGCCATCGCCCCGTTAGGGCTCACAGCAAATTTGAAGCGATTCGGTCGAAAAACGGCGGAGTTATAAGGCCCGTTTCGTGTTTCAGACACACAGACACACACACACACACACACACACACACACACACACACATACACACACACCACACACACACACACACACACACACACACACACACACACACACGGACACTTGGCTTATTACTATATGATGTGAGGCTGTTCAAACTTACAGAACCCTATATATCATTTCTAAATACGTTTCACTATAAGCGGCTCGTGACGTCCAGGAACCTGAAAGCCATCGACCCTGATGCCTTCCAGTCAAACGTTCGTGCTCTGGCTGGCAACGTTGAACCTGACCTTGAAGTGGAGTCCCTCGTCGACGCCTACAACCAGGGCCTGCAGCAGATCCTGAATCGTCACGCCCCCTCTGTCACCAGGTGTGTGCGTGACCGCCCCTCTGCCCCATGGATGACCGACGACGTCAGGGAGGCGCGACGCATGCGGCGGCGAGCTGAACGACGCTGAAGGAGGACACGCCTGACTGTGCACAGACAGCTGTATGATGCCGAGATGGAGGCTGCCAGTGACTGTCTCCAGCAATCTCGCACGCAGTTGTATGCTGATAAGATTGATGCTGCTGCTTCCTCCTCTCGTGGACAGTTGTTTTCTGTTACTAACGAACTCTTAGGTAAAAGTAAGGTAAAGGCTATGCCATATGACATTCGAACCGCAGAACAATCTCAGCAGTTTTGTAATTATTTTGCTGAAAAGATCAGTAACATTCGTAATGATCTAGACTCCCACCATTGAGACCCCCTGTCCTTTTCTGTTTACGAAGGCCCTCTTTTTGACAAGTTTGACTCTGTCTCAGAGACGGACATACGTGAACTGATTATGAAGTCACCATCCAAGACTTGTAATCTTGACCCTATCCCAACTTCCATTACAAAGCAGTGTATTGATGATCTTGTTTTACACATTACTAACATTGTTAATGCTTCTCTTTCTGCGGGTGTTTTCCCCGAACAGTTCAAAGATGCTATTGTCACCCCTATTCTTAAGAAACCTGGACTTGATTGCAACAATCTAAAAAACTATTGGCCAGTGTCAAATCTTCCTTTCATAGCCAAGATTTTAGAGAAAGTCGTCTTGGCACAGCTGAAGAGACACTTAATGCATAACAACCTGCTTGAGGAGCATCAGTCAGCCTACAGGAAAAATCACAGTGTTGAGACTGCTGTGCTGAGTGTCATGAATGGCCTTCTTTTGAAGACGGATCAGAGGCTTGTTTCTCTGACAGCATTTTTGGACCTCAGCGCAGCGTTCGATACGCTTGATCATTCCATCCTTCTGACCCGTTTAGAAGTGACCTTTGGGATACGTGGCGTTGTCCTCGACTGGTTTAGATCCTACATATCTGACCGCCACTTCTCTGTTGTTGTAGATGGAGTTTCATCAGCTCGTTCACCCCTCACGTACGGAGTGCCACAGGGCTCAGTGTTGGGCCCTGTTCTTTTCACGCTCTATTCACAGCCGTTGTCTGACGTGATCGCTGCACATTCCTGTGATTTTCACAAATACGCTGACAACACTGAGTTGTCACAAAGTAGTCCCCCTGAGAGCTTCCCTTCCATTCTGTATGGCATCGAGATGTGCATCACCGATGTATTAGGATGGATGAACAGTAACAAGCTTAAGCTCAACACAGACAAGGCAGAGGTTCTGCCTGTTGGTTCTGCTGGTCGCCTTGCATTAATTAACAGTGAGTCAGCAGACATTGGAGCCAATACTGTTCTGTTCAAACCATCTGTCAAGTACCTCGGGGTAACGATTGACCAGACTCTGTCCATGCATGACCATATCAGCAGCATTTGTCGCTCTTGTTTCTTTGAGCTCAGACGTATTGCATCCATTCGGCCTTTTCTTTCAGCTAACGCATGCAAGCGCCTTGTTGCAGCTTTTATTTCTTCACGTTTAGATTTCTGCAATTCCATTCTCTTTGGTCTTCCTACAGAAGAAATTACTCGCCTTCAGCGAGTTCAAAACAGTGCAGCCCGCCTCATACTGCGTAAGCGCCAGCGTGATCACGTCACGCCACTTCTGATGGAGCTCCATTGGCTCCCTGTGCAGTTCCGCCTTCAGAATAAGCTGGCTGTTCTATCCTTTCGTCACTTTGAACAGACCCTTCCGCCTTACCTCTCCAGAGCTCTTCACACCTACACTCCTTCCCACTCACTCAGGTCCTCAAGCACAAAACTTCAGAAAGTTCCAAAAACAAATCTAAAATCATTTGGTGACCGCAGTTTCAGTTTCAGTGCCCCTGCTGTTTGGAATTCCCTCCCAGTCGATCTCCACCATGAACCAACTATCTCTACTTTCAAAGTTAAACTCAAGACACACTACTTTCGTATCAGTGAATGGAAGCGCCTTGAGTGTAAAATAATTATAGAAAGGTGCTATAGAAATACTATCAATTATTATTATTATTTTAAAAGGGGGACTAAGAGGCCTTCTCGTGTTACCGCCGTTTGACTTATCTGCAGAACTCAGCGCCGTTGAATCTAGCCATATGCACGCATGAGCATTTCTTCTGGTATACTGGTGGACTATTGTGTGACGGGGCCTTTAAGCGGTTTATAAATTCATCAAAAACCGTTATTCATTTTGACCGGGGTAAATTTATATGTAGGAACATTTGACCCCACACCGGTTCTCATCCGTCACGTGACTTACGAAAGGGTGACCGTACTGGACCATCAACTGGACCCAAACAGCTGGTTGATAGAGTGTTAGAGGTGTAGAGTTCAAACCTCGTGTCGTTTTGTTGTTGTTTGTTTTCTGGATCTGGACCTGGATTATGTACGTTGTAGGAGCCCATGAAGGCTATTTACACAACGGATGTGGAGAGCGCATTGAGCGTTAAAAGTGATGCCTTGATGGTAATGACACAAAGGATTTGAAATTAATGTCTTGATGTTAATAACATTAACTTGATTGGTTGTTGTTGTTGTTGTTCCTCTACTTCTTCTTCTTCTTCTTCTTCTTTTTCTTCTTCTTCTTCTTCTTCTTCTTCTTCTTTTTCTTCTTCTTCTTCTTCTTCTTGTCTTCATCTTCTTCTTCTTTGTCGTCTTATTCTTATTCTTCATGGGATTGGTTCTGTACACGCAAAGCGTGTACTTAAGCCGGTAGTACTAACTACAGTGAATCTAGATACATTCAGTTCGTAACACATGAAAGTGAGTAGCACAATGGATAACTCTGACCGTTTCAAACGGGATTCGTATTATGCCATAATCATACCCTACTACAAACTGGGTGAATTCATCTTTAGTATCGGTGATCCTATCACTGTTGTCTTTGGGGCGTTCGGAAATGTGATGGTCATTCTGATCATGCTTCGTCTTCCTTCGTCCACCTCCAGTGTTTTCTTCATAGTTCTGGCCCTGTCTGACCAATTTACACTGGCAGTTACATTGCACATCGTCCTCAAATATATGTTTCGGTTTACGTTCATAAAGGACCAGGGCATCTGGCAGTGCAAGATTGTCAGGTTCACAGGCTACGTCGTGCTACCTGTATCGTCGTGGATGCTGGTGTCACTCACCATGCTCAGAGCTGCTTCTGTGCTGTGGCCACTTCGCGTGAATTCTGCGTGGACGAAGAGAAAGTCACGAGTCATTGCTGGTACAGTGATAATATTTTTAATATTGTTGTATTTTCACTATCTCTATGGGCTTAACATTAATAAACTGGGGTTTTGTTTTGTGAGTGGATCAGAAACGTACAGATGGTATGCTGTAAGAATACATCCTTGGATTAACCTGATCCAGTTCTGTTTCCTACCTTTCATTCTACTGCTAGTCAGTAACAGCGTTCTTATGTTAACGCTGGTCAGATCCGTCAGAATCAACAAACATCTTTCAACACAACAACAATCCAGCCAGGATTCCAGACAACAGAAAGTGTCTTCACTGACGGTCACCTTGATTGCTGCCAGTGTTTGTTTTTTCCTCCTGACAACACCTTTCGCTATATTTTTTATATTAGACGACTTTACTGATAGAAAGGACCCCGTTGAGAACGGTCAATCTATTATATTTTCCGCAATCAGCACTGTGTTGCTGAGGTGTAACACTGGAATCAATTTCTACCTCTACATTTTGACTGGCAGCAAGTTCAGAGAGGAATTCCTGAAAATAGCACGGG
>CM065711.1:7701410-7721410 GCA_017654935.2 Phymorhynchus buccinoides | reverse complement strand
ATTGATTCATGCATTGCAATGTCCTTAATGTTGTTTTTTTCTTTCTGTTTTTGTAACTGCCCACCATGACATGGGCCTAAGGCCTATTCATTAAATCATTCAGTGTTCAGTGTTCAGTGTCTCAGTGTCTCTCTCTCTCTCTCTCTCTCTCTCTCTCTCTCTCTCTCTCTCTCTCTCTCTCTCTCTCCGCTGCACAAGTGGCGACACTCTCTAAAGGCGGTCGCAACCTGAATTTCACAGAGACAGTGTCTGTGACAAGAATGTAATACCAAAAAGCCTGAATATACAAAGAGCTCGCACTCCGCAGCTGACTGAAGCCTGGTTTTGTTTTTACTCCCACCCTTTCACCTACACTACAGTTGGGGATCATTGTGAACTCACTCACTGACTACAACAACACTAACACTTCCCACCTTCCACCTTTTCACCTTCCAGGTGGGAAGTGAGAAAGTTGGCTTCATTCTTTGCAAGGTTTGTAGGCTGCGAAGTTATCACTCTTTGCAACATTTAGGCTTTTTGGTAATACCAATACCAGTAAGTTTTTAACTCACATTTTCAAAAGAAAAGCATTTCTGGGCATTGATAATACAGTAACATCACACACCCTTTCACCGTTAAGGTATGTGTACACGTTAACAATCAATGACAAAATATACCTATTCCCTCATGGCAACACAGAATTAGGCCACCAATAAAGGGAATGTAGCTATATTTTGTGAATAATGTTAGGTGTAGAGTGGCACAGAGGTAACGCGTTCGCCTCGTGTCAAGTAAACCCGAGTTCGAACCTGGGTACAGGGGATTTTTCCTCTCACTTTGCACTAGGCCTTACGGTCTGAACGTGGAGTCTTTCGGATGAGACGTTAAACCGAGGTCCTGTGGCCCATTCACGAGCAAGTTGTCCCATTTGGCAACAAAACTTATTTGGACAAAATCACCCCACCCCCTCTTTCCTTCCTCATCAGTCACACAAAAATCGCATGCAAAAAAAAAAAAAAAATGGCGTGGCGCGCCTCTGGCCGCAACGCGCTCTCCAGGTGGGAGCAACCCGAATTTCACAGAGACGCCTCTGTGACTATAAAGTACCTAATGCCTAAATACCTAAATAATGCAAACGTGTACAGAGACATTAAGATATACTTGTAGTATTACTTCAATGTTACGAGCAACTATGTCACCAATCAGTGTTCATCCATTACTCATTTCATTCAGCCAGTTGTTGGTTGGTTTGGCTGGTGAAAGGATTCTTTCTTCTTTCGCATACCATAATGATTTATTTTAATATTTCACCATACTGATTTAACACCCATGCCGCTAAAAGGCATGAAATCAGGATCTGTTATCCAAAGATCTTATTTTGTTAGTTCTGGGAGATAAAGAAAGGCCTTATTTCATACATGACATTGACAGTATTACAGAAGCTAACATTTCTTTACTCAGGTATCAATTTAGGATGAAAAGTGGCTGGCGGCGAAAGGGTTAAAATGGGTTGTTATCCAACGATCTTGTGTTCTTGAGAGGTAGGATAGGCTTTTTTTAAACATGTCACAGAGGAATCCCCAATATTGCTACGAAATCTTTTCTCTGATCCATGGATTTTGATCGGAAATGTTGGCTAGAAAATGGCTGGCGGCGAAAGGGTTAATATCACGAACAGTAATAATTCATTGTAATATCATTTAGAAAACTGTTAATGTTGAAGTAGTAGATGGCTTATTTTTTATAGTAGTCAAAGTTCAAGCTGCTATTGTTTTACAAAACTTTCCTTCGTAGCTTAGCACAGAAGAGACACACAGTATGTTGACACATTGTGAGCAGGAACAGTATAACAGAGTACACTATTGTACTATTTCTACTGCGAGTGAGTAACAAGAAGAACAAGTCAATTATTGATGAGCTCCTGCGTGGTAGATTTTCTCCAACAGAAGGTGTACGGTTACAGCCAGATGCGGGTCCCACTTACATACCGTTTCACAAATAGTGTGAAATAGGGGAGAGTTACTCATTTTGTAACAGCCAGTAGAAACAGGTGATATCCGAAGAAAGGGTACGAATTCAAAAGGTAGAGTAGATGGGTATACCGAGGGTAATCCAAACTATAAATGTCAAGGTCCCACTTCTCTTACAGGAATTTACCACATTTTTAATAATGATTTTAAAAAAGAAAGTAACGCCTTTGACATGACATCATTTTACAGACAATGAAGAGGACATCAGGAATTATCAAGCATTTTAAATAAAACCAGATGTTTTTTCTCCATTTTATTAAACTATATATTTGTTCAGGGCAACGGTCATGATCTGACAGTGTTTTGAAATAGAAATTATCATTTAAGACGAGGTATTATTATAATGGATGGACCCCGATTGTGATTTGTAAAGGGTAGTTTTTGTGAAACCATGATGATGCAAATTTAAGGGCACAGGCATAGTTAGAACAAGAACAGGTTTTGTTTCCCTTATTTTTATATCTCATGTAATTCTTCAATCACAGAGTTCAAGTTTGGCAAGAATGTGCTAAGCGCATACAGTAGTATGGAAACAATGATGACTTGCATCAGTGGACCTTGATTTTGAAGTAATTATAATTTCTTTAAAATTAAAATTAAAAATGCTTAGAAGTCATACATTATTTTCGCATACACGGTATTCTAGAAATAATGGTGATTTATTTACAGGTGTAGAGTGGCACAGTGGTAGCGCGTTCGCTTCGTGTCAAGTAAAAACCGAGTTCGAACCTGGGTACAGGGGATTTTTCCTCTCACTTTGCACTAGGCCTTACGGTCTGAACGTGGAGTCTTTCGGATGAGACAATAAACCGAGGTCCCGTGTGCCCATGCACTTAGCATACGTTAAACCCAGTGGCAACAAAAAAGTTGTAATTTGGTCAAACATTTACTCCCCCCCCCCCCCCCCCCCCCCCCCCCCCCCCCCCCCCCCCCCCCCCCCCCCCCTCATCAGTCACACAAAAATCGCATGCAGAAAACGTGTTTTTTTTAAATGGGTAGCTCGCCTCAGGCTGCGACGCGCTCTCCAGGTCGGAGCAACCCGAATTTCACATCATATCAGCTTTTTTATAACTGTTCCGGTTTGTATGTGTTATCAGTATTGTTAACTATTTTTCTTTTTACTTTCATATGTGTCAATACAATAACTTCAAAACTATCAAACATTTCTAAATGTTGATACAACACGAGCTAGATCGTGTGATTGTGAGCAAGAGTGCCAAATATTATCAAAATGTGTCCAGATTTGTTAAAGTTACGGTTGCGAAACGAGCAAAAACCGTAAAAATTGACAAACGTCGGACACCAAAAATCAAGCATTACCTACTGTGTTTCAACCTCTATCACTGTTACGTGTACTGGTTCTCTAATATGTATGCACACATGTATGCATCATGTTTCTAAATGCAAGGAGTCTGTTTCGTCTTGTGGCCTTTCAATCTTTCTTTGATGCTAATTTTGCTTGGGTGACTGAAAAACGCACTATTGGTATGTCAAGCTATGAGCGTCATTTTGTCCTTTTTTGCTTGATTACACCACCTTTAGCACTGGATTTTATTAAAACTACTGCCATATTATATTTCAAAAAATCAGTTTACAGTGTGATGCAGCTATGATTCATCTACAGAATAAACACATGTTTGATTATAAACTTTTTAAAACCTATTTAGGTCGTTTTAGAAAACTATGTCCCTTAACCAGAAATTTCTTATGATTGAATTTACCGATAATTTCCAGTTAGTGGGCAACTTAGGACGATAAATGGACCGCCAGAGGGCAGTCCAACCGTTAGGGGCTTATCACGCGCTATTCTTAGTTGGGCGTAGTGAGAGAGAGAGAGAGAGAGAGAGAGAGAGAGAGAGAGAGAGAGAGAGAGAGAGAGAGAGAGAGAGAGAGAGAGAGGGTGGGACTCTTCCCTCTCTCTCTCTCTCTCTCTGTCTCTCTCTCTCTCTACTCTCTCTCTCTCTCTCTCTCTCTCTCTCTCTCTCTCTCTCTCTCTCTCTTTACCCCAAACTAAGAACATAGAGAGGATTAGCCCCACTCGAGCGTTATGCCACCTGGCGGACAAAAGAGCCAGCTAAGCCGCTCATTGAACAAATTTCACTATGCAACAGCTCTCGTGATTTGACATGTCTCTGTGCAGAATTTAATGTTTGAAAAAACTCTGTACAATGCAAACAATTTTGTGTTTTAACTGTATGATATCAGGTTTTCTCTTATCTTAATAAGCACTGTTTTCCATAAAGCAAAGATTAAAGATTGGTTAGAGCGCTCGGCTGCAGTGCAGAAGGTCGCGAGTTCAAGTCCAGCTTGGAGTCAGATTTTTCTGGCCTGAAAACCCTCTCTGCCCACCAAGCAGTAAAATGGGTACCTGATTCGTTCAGGGAAGGTTAAAAGGCAGCAGAAGGGGAGGGATGGGCTCTGCCTTCCATGATGCCGTGCCCTTGACACGGTGAACCTCTAACAGTTCACTGCTCCAACGGCCAATAGGCTACGGGACACCTTTACCTTTTTTAAACCAAAATGTAGCTTCTAAATTTATTCTAATAGGGAGTTAGTGATTGGTACATGTTGAAGGAAGAAAAGTTACACTGAATCCAAAAGAATAGGTCTTACTTTTATATAGTGTCGTAAGCAATCATACCATTAAAATAGCAATAGGGAAAACCTTTTATACCTGGTGGACATCAGGTACCGTACGTAATCATGACTGCATCTTAAACAATTAACGCTGGTAGCATGCAAATTAAAATAAACCTTCAAAACGATTCACAGTTTCTAGCAATTTAAGTATTGCTACCCTTGTTAATTGTTTAAAGTGCACTCCTCATTACAGTATTAGGCCGTGAGGTAGAGCTCATTCTACCCTGCTCACACGTGTACTCTTACAGACACACTGACCCACCACGATTAAGTCCCTTGGTTTTTTTGGGTAGCTGTGACCCACATACAAAAGCCCCCAACTTCAAATTGAAGCTGCTCTTTAAAATGATGTTTCGCTTTGAATGCAGGGGCATTTGTATGGGAGTCAAACCTGGTCAAAACAAGATTTCTTACCAGCTATAAGAGAAAAAACACGTAAAATCCGTGATTTTGACACGTGATCTGGTGGGTCTTTAAACGCGTGCCTACCATATGGTACTATTTTTGAGTATTCTTGTAATACCAACCCCATCAACTAATTTGGTTCTCATTTTCAAATTGTTCATCTTGGTAGCTTTGGCATGTTTATGTATACAACCTCTCCAGTCAAACTCAGATTTGTGTCGATAGTTACAGTGGTGACTAACAATGTGGTTGAGTAAACAAAAATAGAAAGACAATAGGAATTGTTCGGAAATAATTAAGGGGAGTAATTTCATGGTGTGATCTTGCCTAATTCAATCGGTCAAACAGGGGAAGTTACTCTGCCATCGGGTAGATCCGCAGCAATCGCCTCGTGTGTTTGAGTACACATGCAACACGTAGAACAAAGTGCGTCATTCTAAATTTCATGTCATTTATATTTGTACTTCACATTTTGCAAGTACTATCAGATTGTAGCTACTGGCCACCCCTCATTTTTCTAAAAAAAAAAATGTTTGCAAGTCGATGACTCGCATCCTGCGGTTTCAAGTTTTGACGCCATGGTTGCTATGGTTTTGACCGAGTAAGTCAAGGAAATCAACTCTAATTTTCACGAAGTCCTCTCCCCTAGTTTTTTTCTTCCGAAAATCGTCTATTGACTTTGATTTCCAAAATGTCCCTCCTTTGAATCCAAATCACCACTCAAACTCAATTATCATTTATCGTAAGAAAAGGCTATTTTTAGAACTACCAAACGCTTTTTAAACTCGATGAGAACTGTTTGAACTTTTAAAACATGATCAGACATCTCAAAATTGAAACCTGAAAGCAATACACTGAATAGTCCCCGACTTATAGCAATGTTTCGAGGCATTATAATAGTTGCATTGCGAGCTCTCTGCACAGCTCGGCAAAGGGAAATAAACCCTTTTGCACAGATGGAATCAAACGTGGTTTAAGTAGTACGGTACTGGGGATTCTCCCCTACACGATACTAATAAATCACTGATGTTCTTAATTTTAAAAAAATTGGAACAAAAACAACACGAAACAAATCAAACAAAAAAGTCTTCTGCCGTCGCAATAAATCATTGGATATATGGGAGATGGGTTTTAAAAACAACCACCCAACAACAAACGAACAACGCATTTTCTAAAGGAGCAATAAATCAAGGTGTCAAATAATGAATGAATGAGTCGGTTACCATGCAATACGCGCCTTTGTATTTGCAACACACACACACACACACACACACACACACACACACATGCACACAGAGAGAGAGAGAGAGAGAGAGAGAGAGAGAGAGAGAGAGAGAGAGAGAGAGAGAGAGAGAGAGAGAGAGAGAGAGAGAGAGAGAGAGAGAGAGAGAGAGAGAGAGAGAGAGAGAGAGAGAGAGAGAGAGAGAGAGAGAGAGACGCACACAGAGAGAAACAGAGACATTGTGTGAGAGAAACCTGCAGACAGACACACACACACACACACACACACACACACACACACACACACACACACATGCACACAAGAGAGAGAGAGAGAGAGAGAGAGAGAGAGAGAGAGAGAGAGAGAGAGAGAGAGAGAGAGAGAGAGAGAGAGAGAGAGAGAGAGAGAGACGAGAGAGAGAGAGAGAGACGCACACAGAGAGAAACAGAGACATTGTGTGAGAGAAACCTGCAGACAGACAGACACACACACACACACACACACACACACACACACACACACACACACATGCATGCATGCATACACTCGTAGGCACACACTCATTTCGTTTTTGTCCTTTGCCGATCTACGATCTTTCGTGTATGTTTCTTTTTTCGTTCTTGTCTTTTTGTTCTTTTATGTAAGCATATAAGTTTGTGTTATTTAGTTAATGCAATGCGTCGCTTAGGCCTATTTTGTTTGTGTGCATTTTGTTGAGATAATAGAGACTGCGCCGCGACTATGTGGGCTTCCTCTTACCAATAATAGTGTAGGTAGGGAAAATATGGTTTCGCTCAATATGTTTGCTAGCATTGATTGTTTTGGTTTTGTTACATTGGTTATTGCATCCTAGACCTAACAAAACCATAGGGTTGACATTGTTCTGAGTCCCCTGCCGTCTTTGGGGGAGGGGGGGAGGGGAATCCGGCTTATCATACCTTATATTGGACAGAATCAATTTTGTTCTGGTAATCTTGCCCATTTGGGGGCAACTGGTGGGTCAATGTTTGGAGTTTTGAATGGTTCTGAGTATTTTGTTGTTGGTGTTGTTGTTGACATACCCTGGCTACAAGACTCCAGGTATCATCTGAACAGCTGAAGCACTTGAACACTATGGTACCAATGCATCAGCTAGTGATGACAACATTACGTGTGTGATTGGTTTTGATTACTCCACCACGTGGGCAGCCACACTCCGTTTTCGGGGGATTTTAGAGACTGATGATGTTATGCTAGGAGCTTGTCATGGCTAAAGACAATCCCCGCATAACTATGCATAGCATAACAACATTTTGATGTAGCCTTGGTGTTCTAGCCTATGTTAATTGGTCTTGGTTTGACATGGCCTTAATCCAAGGCGAGATTCTGAGTATAATGTGATATTTAACACAGCTCCTGCATCAATGTTACAATCGTTTTCATTCATCAAACAGGTAAAGACAGAAGTTAAACCCCCCAAACACTAATCTACTATTAATTTCCCCCTCCAACAACCCTGCTTTGTTTTGTAATGTGCATGTGATTTTGTGTCAGTGGTCGCATCAGATCATCAGGGTGTAACACTGCACAGAACATGGCGCATGTCCATGTGGGTTTTGAAGAGATGTGGTGGTCTTCCTCACCATGGCAACATGTCCCTTTCTGATTTTTAGGGAGACAATGTTGTCTCCACGGGCAGAAAGTAGAGCTGGCAGACTATCGAACCCTTCCTCTACCAACGAGTCTTTCACCACACTTGGAAACGCCTTTGCAAAGTGAGTGAACGTGAATGCCATTGCTTCACAAAGAAACTTCGCTGATTATTATAACAGCTATGGACTTCATTGCTTCTAAAACTATAACTTCCATTGCTTTATAATTGCAATGTGGAAGGGCATCGTTACAATTTGCATAGATGCTTGCCATTAGGATTGCATTTGCTTTAGCTCTAAATGAAGTTAAACATAGTACCTATATTATTCACCCCTCCTTCTCTAAGCCACTCCCCCACTTGGAACCGTCACACCCACCATCTCTGTTCGTCTTTGCTCTCCCCCTCTCCCCTTCACCTTTCCTTTTGACGAAGCAATCTTCTGGACTGTTCAAACCACTTAACTCCTTTTGAAGCCAGCAAATGTCTATCCTTCTTATCTCTTATCTCTTTGCCTACTGGAATCTTTTCATCTGAGTTGGCATCATTTCTCTCCTTCATTCATCCATCCCTTCTGATCTATCATTCCTCTACACCCACCCCTATTCACCCCCACCCCTTTTCTTCTTATAGACAATAACTGCTGTTTACAGTCAAATTATCGTCCGTCCTACTACCTCTAATTTCAACCACAGTTTCATTTTCATGGAGCTCAAAGAAGAAACAATTTAAACAATTTTATGACAGAAAAACAAGCAGGAAATATTTTGTGACCGTAACGAAAGGAAAAATCAGACTTGAAGAAAGCAATCGATTAGAGGATGTTGCTAGCATAACGTTCCAGAAGGTGGATGAATTGTTTGCACTAAATAACATATGTGATGAATTCAAAAGACAAAATTAAATTCATGTTTCGAACAACGATTGAAACGTTTCCAGTTAATGGGTTGCTATTTTGGGTGGCACCCTATTTAATCAATATTCACTTATAATTTTTCGAGAAGTTCATATTTGGAAATGTAGAGAGCAGAAATTATAGCAGCAAAAGGGTGGAGGATATAGAAACAACTACAACACTACTAAAATGATTGAGATGATGATGATGATGATGATGATGATGATGATGATGATGATGATGATGATGTGTTGTTGTTGTTGTTGTTGTTGTTGTTGTTGTTGTTGTTGATGATGGTGGTGGTGATGATGATGATGATGATGATGATGATGTTGTTGTTGTTGTTGTTGTTGTTGTTGCTGTTGTTGTTGATGATGATGATGATGATGATGATGGTGATGATGATGATGATGATGATGATGATGATGTTGTTGTTGTTGTTGTTGTTGTTGTTGATGATGATGATGATGATGATGATGATGATGACGATGGTGATGATGATGATGATGATGATGTTGTTGTTGTTGTTGTTGTTGTTGATGATGATGATGATGATGATGATGATGATGATGATGGTGATGATGATGATGATGATGATGATGATTGATGATGATGATGATGATGATGATGATGATGACGATGGTGGTGATGATGATGATGATGATGATGATGATGATGATGATGATGATGATGATGATGATGATGATGATGATGATGATGATGATGATGATGATGATGTTGTTGTTGTTGTTGTTGTTGTTGTTGATGATGATGATGATGATGATGATGACGATGGTGATGATGATGTTGTTGTTGTTGATGATGATGATGATGATGATGATGATGATGATGATGATGATGATGATGATTGGACTACTACTACTGCTGCTGCTGCTGCTGCTGGTACTACTTCTAGTTCTGTAAAAAATATGAAATTGTTACCTCAAAATATCAATGAATAACACTATTAACTGGAACTGTCCTCAAGGCACCACTTCAGCAAAGTAGCAAAAAATATGATAATTAAAATATTATTCAAAGCAATAACATCTGAATGAAAATTCCAGAATTATCCCCACAACTCCATAGCACGTCCTGTGCGAACACAGACTGATCACAAAGTCCACAATGATAATTGACAACAGTCCAGCCATCTTCAGTGACCCATTGTTTGAACCGACCAGTTCAACAGAGAACTCAGAGCAATCCAAAGAGGATGGTGTTTCTTGGAAAGATCAACATCACGTCTATATAGTCGTAGCTCGTCTCATCAAGCAAATAGGTGACCCTGTTCTCTTTGTTTTAGGATTTGGGGGCAATTGTATGATAATCATAGTCATGCGTCGTCTTCCTTCGTCCACATATAGTGTGTTCTTCAAAACCCTGGCCCTGTCTGACCAGTTGATGCTGATACTAGGGCCTCTGGACCGACTGCTTTACAAAACCTTAGATGGAGAATACTCCAGAGATGACAGAACCTGGCAGTGCAAGTTTTATAGAATTGCCTTTCGCACGGTGACAGTTCTATCGTCTTGGATGCTTGTTGCACTCACCATGCTTAAAGCTGCTTCTGGGCTGTGGCCACGTCGTGTCAGTGCTGTGTGGACCAAGGGAATGTCACGAGTTACAGCTGGCATAGTGATCACCTTTATTCTTGCAATGAATTGGCACCTTCTTAGAGAGTATCCGGTTGAAGAAGGGTTTTGCAATATGTCTGGATCAAGACTCTACATGTTTTGGTTTCGATTGCTCAACATCTGGGTTTTACCTTTCGTAATGTTGACCATCAGCAACAGTGTTCTTTTGCGAACATTGATCAGATCAGTCAGAACAAACAAACGTGTTCCTAGGCAACAAAGCACCACGGATTTCAGAGAGCAGGAAGTGTCCTCATTGACTGTCACCTTGATTGCTGCCAGTGTGTGTTTTGTCCTCCTGACAACACCTTTAGCTGTACGTATCTTGGCATATGAATATGATTATTTTGACATGGACATTCTCATGCAAAGCGGACAGTATTCAATGTTCAGTGCTGTCAGTTATTTCTTGTTCTACTGCAACAGTGCTGTAAACTTCCACATTTACTGTTTGGCCAGCAGCAAGTTCAGATCAGAGTCGCTACAAATATGTCAAGAATGTTATGGTTTGTGTCACAAGACTTCAAAACCCAATTCCTAAAAGTGTTTTCTTCCCTAATGCAAACACATTGCATTTGAATGCACATATTACAATCTCAATTCTTATTCAGCTACCTGGTAATTTTTGTTATTGTTCTAAATGCACTAGATTTCCAGCTCAGAATCGCTTCACATTTTGCAGTAGAAAAGAGGGTATTACCCCAAAAAGTGAAACTCATTGCTAACCTGGGCCTGTATTCACGTTGAGATAGCATGAAACTTAGCATCATGCTAACTTAGAAGCTCTTCCAAAAGTCCTATTAAATCCTATAGGACATTGGAAGAGCTTCTAAGTTAGCATGATGCTAAGTCTCATGCTATCTCAACGTGAATACAGGCCCAGGACGTTAAAGTTTGTCATTCAAAAAATGTTATTTTTTGCTATGCCAATATCTACACTCAGAGCGTGTTTCTCTCTCTCTCTCTCTCTCTCTCTCTCTCTCTCTCTCTCTCTCTCTCTCTCTCTCTCTCTCTCTCTCTCTCTCTCTCTCTCTCTCTCTCTCTCTCTCTCTCTCTCTCTCTCTCTCTCTCTCTCTCTCTCTCTCTCTCTCTCTCTCTCTCTCTCTCTCTCTCTCTCTCTCTCTCTCTCTCTCTCTCTCTGTGTGGGGTGGGTGGGTGGTGGGTGTAAGATTGGTGTGTCTTACACTTTTTATTATTCATTGTTTGGTGCGACATGCTATGTTATGCATGCTTAGGTCTTATTTGATGTTTGTAATCTGTGTGTGGATTTTTCATGTATGATTTTACTGCTCAGTATAATTAGTATGTGCCTGAATAATTTGTGTATTTATTTTTCCTCAGTACCTTTGTGTCGTCTTTGTAAAGCGCAATGAGCCCACTATGGAGTATCAGGTTATATAAATATTCATTATTATTATTATTATTATATTATTATTATTATTATTATTATTATTTATTTCTTTACCGGAATTTTTTTCCTACAGTCTCTATGCTTAATAATTGAGCGTAATGGCTTATTCTAATTTAGACTACTGAGCACCTGTTCTGTTATTGACATCAGCCCTGACATTTGTTATGATAGCCATATACTTCACATATTTTCATGTTACAGTCCTAAGATTCGGTAGGTTGGTATACTAGCTAAAAAGCACACGATATGCTATGTATTAAAGACCTTGATACTCTTGGCTTGGACCTTTGACGATGTGATTTCCGTGCCCGTCACGTTTGTTTTAATGAATTGTCATAAATAATCACTTGAAATTGTACAGAGCTATATATGTCTCCTAACGTTGATGTTTGGAATACTGGAGAAACTGTATTGTTAAACTTTAATTCCCCATGGAAGTCAAGATAAGAAGGATGAAAAAGAGAGAAAGAGAGCTAGATAAAGAGAGAGAGAGAGAGAGAGAGAGAGAGAGAGAGAGAGAGAGAGAGAGAGAGAGAGAGAGAGAGAGAGAGAGAGGGGGGGGGGAGGGAGGGGGGGGGGAGCAAAGCTGTAATTTATTCACCCCCTCATGCTTGCAACTCTTGGTCTCAAAGTCTTCTTCTTTCAGTTTTATGAAGATAATCCTAGGCTGATCCTAACCCTATCCCTTTTCCCTTGGAGATTCCAACATCCATTTTTCTGAACATATTCGCAACCTTGGTGCTTTCTTGGATGAAGACCTTTCCATGCAACATCATATCACTAAGATCTGCCAGGCTGCATACATCGAACTCAGGCGAATCAGCTCTATACGCCCCTTTCTCACGACCGAGGCAACCAAAACGCTAGTCAGTTCATACATTTTGTCTAGATTAGATTACTGCAACTCCCTTCTACTTGGTTGCCCACAGGCGCTTCTCAAACCCTTACAACAACTTCAAAACTCTGCTGCTAGAATGGTCTTCAAAGCCAAGCGTCTTCAACACACATCACCTCTACTTAAAGAGTTACATTGGCTACCCGTTCAACAAAGAATAAACTACAAAGCTGCCTGTCTCTGCTATCAGATCATATCAGGAACAGCACCGCAATACCTCTCTGAGCTTCTTGAAATTTACGTTCCATCTCGATCTCTCCGCTCAGCAAATGACAATAGGATCTTTCGAATACCAAAATTTAAACGTGATAGGCACGGTGGTAGAGCTTTTACATCATCAGCAGTCAAACTCTGGAATTCATTGCCTTCTGCTGTCAGACATAGTCAATCTTTAGCATCGTTCAAAACAAACCTGAAAACCCATCTGTTCCGGCAGTCTTTCTAATAACACCCCCATCTCCATGTGCACGTGTGCGTGTGTGTGTGTGTGTGTGTGTGTGTGATTGTGTGTGATGTGTGTGTGTGTGTGTGTGTGTGTGTGTGTGTGTGTGTGTGTGTGTGTGTGTGTGTGTGTGTGTGTGCGCGTGTGCGTGTGCGTGCGTGTGCGCGACGTATGTCCGTATGTTTGTATGTATGTAATTTGTGTGTGTGTATATGTATGTATGTACTTTGTGAGCGTGTGCGCGAATGTGAGTGTGCGTGCGCCCACGGCCGCACTTCCAAGCAGGTGTGTGTGTGTGTGAGTGTGTTGTGTGTGTTCTGTGTGGGTATATCTGCTTGCATGTGTATGAGTGTATGCGTGCGCAGGAGAGATTGTGTTCACTAGAGGGGGGGGGGAGAGGAGTGTGTGTGAGTATGTGTCTGTGAGTGTGAGTACACGTGAGTGCTTTGTGTATGTGAGTGTGCGTGTGTGTGTATGTGTGTGCGTGCGTGTGCGCGTGTTTGTACAAGTGTATGCTTGAGTAAGTTTGTGTGCGTTTCAGTGAGAATGTGTTTTCTGTGTGTTTGATGAAATGTGTGTGGGTCTGTGTATGTCTGTGTGCAAGAACGCGTTCACGCTCGTGCGTGCACGTACGTGCGTGTGCGTCTGTTTTGCGTGTGTGAGTGTTTCAATACTGATTGTAAAGCGCTTTGTGCTCGATAAAAAGCGCTATATAAATATCCGTTTATTATTATTATTATTATTCCCGAGAATGGGAGAATGCTGATTCTTGGCGAACATTTTCAATGCGAAATATTAAAGGGGGAGGGTGGGGGTGGCATGTAGTACAAGATAGTCTGGGTTGACATATACAGTAGCAGAAAGACATGCTGGTCTCTTAGTGTTGTTCAATGTCAGCATTTAAAGCATTTTGCTTGTTTATAATGCACTTTCATTGTCCGTAATATATTTACGAGAGAAATATTCTGTTATAGATCATGCGAGGCTGTTCAAACTTACAGACCCCTATATATCATTTCTAAATGCGTATCACTATAAAAGGAGGACTAAGAGGCCTTCTCATGTGACCCACTTTTGATTTATCTGCTGAACTGAGTGCCGCTGAATTTAGCCATATGCACGCATGAGCGTTTCTTTTTGGATACCGGTGAATTATTGTGTAACGGGGCCTTTTAGTGGTTTATACATTCATCAAAAACCGTCATTCATTTTCACCGGGGTCAATTTATACGTAGGAACATTTTACCCCACACCGGGTCTCATCCGTCACGTGACTTACGAAAAGGGTGACCGACCGTACTGGACCATCAACTGGGCCCAAACAGCTGGTTGACAGAGTGTTAGAGGTGTAGAGTTCAAACCTCGTGTCGTTTTCTTGTTGTTTGTTTTCTTGATCTGGATCTGGATTATGTACGTTGTAGGATCCTATGAAGGCTATTTACTCAACGGATGTGGAGAGCGCATTGAGCGTTAAAAGTGATGCCTTGATGGTAATGACACAAAGGATTTGAAATTAATGTCTTGAGGTTAATGACATTAACTTGATTGGTTGTTGTTGTTGTTCCTCTACTTCTTCTTCTTCTTCTTGGGATTGGGTCTGTACACGCAAAGCGTTTATTTAAAACGGTAGTACTAACTACAGTGAATCTAGCCACTTTCAGTTCGTACCACATGAAAGTGAGCAGCACAATGGATAACTCTGACCGTTTCAAACGGGATTCGTATTCTGCTATAATCATAGCCTACCTCAAACTGGTTAAATTCATCTATATTATCGGCGATCCTATCGTTGTTCTCTTTGGGACGTTCGGAAATGTGGTAATAATTATGATCATGCTTCGTCTTCCTTCATCCACCTCCAGTGTTTTCTTCATAGTTCTGACCCTGTCTGACCAGCTTACACTGACATCTCCATTGCAGGTCGTCCTCAAACATGTGTTTCGGTTTATGTTAATAAGGAACCAGGGCACCTGGCAGTGCAAGATTGTCAGGTTCACAGACCGCTTAGTGCCACCTGTATCGTCCTGGATGCTGGTGTCACTCACCATGCTCAGAGCTGCCTCTGTGCTGTGGCCACTTCGTGTCAATGCTGCGTGGACGAAGAGAAAGTCACGAGTCATTGCTGGTACAGTGATCATATTTTTAATATTGTTGTATTCTCACCTTCTCTATGGGTTTAACATTAATAAACAGGGTTTTTGTTTTATGAGTGGATCAGAAATGTACAGTTGGTATGCTGCAAAAATACATCCTTGGATTAACATGATCCAGTTCTGTTTCCTACCTTTCGTTCTACTGCTAGTCAGTAACAGTGCTCTTATGTTGACGCTGGTCAGATCCGTCAGAATCAACAAACATATTTCAACACAACAACAATCCAACCAGGATTCCAGACAACAGAAAGTGTCTTCACTGACGGTCACCTTGATTGCTGCCAGTGTTTGTTTTTTCCTCCTGACAACACCTTTCGCTATAGTTTTGATATTAGAGGACTTTACTGATTTAAAGGACCCCGTTGAGAACGGTCAATCTATGATATTTTCCGCAATCAGCACCGTGTTGCTGAGGTGTAACAGTGGAGTCAATTTCTACCTCTACATTTTGACTGGCAGCAAGTTCAGAGAGGAATTCCTGAAAATAGCACGGGAGTTTCATAGCACATTCTGTGGGACAAAGAAAGTCACTGCAGTAAACTGAATTAGTCACATAAGCGCGGGAGGTTAATGGCAAAATCTTCTTGTAGAATGAGAACAACAGATTAAAAGTAGAATTACGTATAACTCGCACTGGAGTAGTGCGATAATGTTCTTTCAAACCAGGAATGTAAAAGCAGAGAAGAAATTCTGAAAAAAAAAGTTTATGGCACGTTTAGTCGATCAGGTTTGGGGGTATTTTGTTGCCACCTGGGTGGGGGTGGGCAATTTTGCATGGTGATGTTTGGAAGCTACATTATCCCCTGTTATAATATTTGTATGATAGCAATATGAAAGTAATACCTTTGCTTCATAAAGGACCATGAAAATATTAAAATGTAAAGCGTTTTCTTTTTATGTTAGATTTTTTTTCTTCTAATAGGCATTATTGACATGCTTCATAACAAGGGGTATTATTTTTATAAATCACGTGATAACTGACAGAAAGCTACCACTGTCAGATTGCTAGTCAGTAACAGTTAGTTAGTAGGGGGGGGGGGGCTACATGTGTTAACAATAGATGATGACAATTGTTACCCCAGGTGGAATTGAAAACCCCTACCTGATCGACTAATTCTTAGAGGTAAAAACAAAATTCAGGGCAGATTACTTAAAATTAGCTTTGGGTGTAGTTTTAAACTGTGTGTTTTGCAACACCCAGACAGTGACACCAGAGCTCAAGTGTTTAAAACAGCATTGGAGGTTCAAGGCATGTTCTGTGTCAGCAAGAACCTGCATAGTTAGACTAGTGTTGTGCCACGCACTCTTTATATCTTTAAAAAAAAATTAGAGATATGAACTTGAATAACTTTTGCTGTTTTGAAGAATGGCACAAAGTTTCGAGCATTATCCCTTTAAAGATATTACTCAATTGTTGCAAATCCTGAGTTAATCTTAATTGCCAGGACTCCCTGGTTATCTTTTTTTCTTCTAAAAATGCTGTCGTGTCTCGAGCATAACCATTATACAAATAGTCTATTGCGTTGTCTTGAGTTGAACAGCATTGGATTGTGTTGTGTTGAGTTGTGTTGTGTTGAGTTGTGTTGACTTTTCTTGTCTGGTGTTATAATGAATCGTATTGTATTGTACTGTACTGTTGCATTGCATTGTGGTCTGTTGTGTTGTATTTTATTGTGTTGTGTTGTGTTGCATTGTATTATATTGTACTGCATTATATCATATGGTATTGCATTGTATTGTGTTGTGGTGTGTTGCATTGTATTATATTGTACTGCATTATATCATATGGCATTGTATTGTGTTGTGTTGTGTTGTGTTGTATTATATTGTACTGTATTATATCATATGGTATTGTATTGTGTTGTGTTGTGTTTCATTGTATTATATTGTACTGCATTATATCATATGGTATTGTATTGTGTTGTGGTGTGTTTCATTGTATTATATTGTACTGCATTATATCATATGGTATTGTATTGTATTGTGTTGTGTTGAATTGTATTGTATTGTACTGTATTGAATTGTATTGTATTGTATTGTGTTGTGTTGTGTTGTGTTGCATTGTATTATATTGTACTGCATTATATCATATTGTATTGCATTGTGTTGTGTTGTGTTGTGTTGCATTGTATTATATTGTACTGCATTATATCATATGGTATTGTATTGTGTTGTGTTGTGTTGCATTGTATTATATTGTACTGCATTATATCATATGGTATTGTATTGTGTTGTGTTGTGTTGTGTTGCATTGTATTATATTGTACTGTATAATATCATATGGTATTGTATTGTGTTGTGTTGTGTTGCATTGTATTATATTGTACTGCATTATATCATATTGTATTGTTTTGTATTGTGTTGTGGTGTGTTGCATTGTATTATATTGTACTACATTATATCATATGGTATTGTATTGTGTTGTGTTGTGTTGCATTGTATTATATTGTACTGCATTATATCATATGGTATTGTATTGTGTTGTGTTGTGTTGTGTTGCATTGTATTATATTGTACTGCATTATATCATATGGTATTGTATTGTGTTGTGTTGTGTTGTGTTGCATTGTATTATATTGTACTTGCATTATATCATATGGTATTGTGTTGTGTTGTGTTGTGTTGCATTGTATTATATTGTACTGCATTATATCATATGGTATTGTATTGTGTTGTGTTGTGTGTGTTCATTGTATTATATTGTACTGCATTATATTGTATGGTATTGTATTGTGTTGTGTTGTGTTGCATTGTATTATATTGTACTGCATTATATCATATGGTATTGTGTTGTGTTGTGTTGTGTTGCATTGTATTATATTGTACTGCATTATATCATATGGTATTGTATTGTGTTGTGTTGTGTTGTGTTGCATTGTATTATATTGTACTGTATTATATCATATGGTATTGTATTGTGTTGTGGTGTGTTTCATTGTATTATATTGTACTGCATTATATCATATCGTATTGCATTGTGTTGTGTTGTGTTGCATTGTATTATATTGTACTGCATTATATCCATAATCGTATTGTATTGTGTTGTGTTGTGTTGTGTTTGCATTGTATTATATTGTACTGCATTATATCATATGGTATTGTGTTGTGTTGTGTTGTGTTGCATTGTATTATATTGTACTGTATTATATCATATGGTATTGTGTTGTGTTGTGTTGTGTTGCATTGTATTATATTGTACTGCATTATATCATATGGCATTGTATTGTGTTGTGTTGTGTTGCATTGTATTATATTGTACTGTATAATATCATATGGTATTGTATTGTGTTGTGTTGTGTTGCATTGTATTATATTGTACTGCATTATATCATATGGTATTGTGGGGTTTGTGTTGTGTTGTGTTGCATTGTATTATATTGTACTGTATTATATCATATGGTATTGTATTGTGTTGTGTTGTGTGTGTTGCATTGTATTATATTGTACTGCATTATATCATATGGCATTGTATTGTGTTGTGTTGTGTTGCATTGTATTATATTGTAATGCATTGTATTGCATTGGTATTGTATTGTGTTGTGTTGTGTTGCATTGTATTATATGTACTGCATTATATCATATTGCATTGCATTGTGCTGTGTTGTTGTTGCATTGTATTATATTGTACTGCCATTATATCATATGGTATTGTATTGTGTTGTGTTGTGTTGTGTTGTATTATATTGTACTGTATTATATCATATGGTATTGTATTGTGTTGTGTTGTGTTGCATTGTATTATATTGTACTGCATTATATCATATGGTATTGTATTGTGTTGTGTTGTGTTGTGTTGCATTGTATTATATTGTACTGCATTATATCATATGGTATTGTATTGTGTTGTGGTGTGTTTCATTGTATTATATTGTACTGCATTATATCATATGGTATTGTATTGTGTTGTGTTGTGTTGCATTGTATTATATTGTACTGCATTATATCATATGGTATTGTATTGTGTTGTGTTGTGTTGTGTTGCATTGTATTATATTGTACTGTATTATATCATATGGTATTGTATTGTGTTGTGTGGTGTTGCATTGTATATATTGTACGCATTATATCATATGGTATTGCATTGTGTTGTGTTGTGTTGCATTGTATTATATTGTACTGCATTATATCATATGGTATTGTATTGTGTTGTGTTGTGTTTCATTGTATTATATTGTACTGCATTATATCATATGGTATTGTGTTGTGTTGTGTTGTGTTGCATTGTATTATATTGTACTGCATTATATCATATGGTATTGTGTTGTGTTGTGTTGTGTTGCATTGTATTATATTGTACTGCATTATATCATATGGCATTGTATTGTGTTGTGTTGTGTTGCATTGTATTATATTGTACTGTATAATATCATATGGTATTGTATTGTGTTGTGTTGTGTTGCATTGTATTATATTGTACTGCATTATAATCATATGTATTGTGTTGTGTTGTGTTGTGTTGCATTGTATTATATTGTACTGTATAATATCATATGGTATTGTATTGTGTTGTGTTGTGTTGAATTGTATTATATTGTACTGCATTATATCATATGGCATTGTATTGTGTTGTGTTGTGTTGCATTGTATTATATTGTACTGTATAATATCATATGGTATTGTATTGTGTTGTGTTGTGTTGCATTGTATTATATTGTACTGCA
>CM065711.1:7676410-7696410 GCA_017654935.2 Phymorhynchus buccinoides | reverse complement strand
AACACCTTGGAACCTGCAAACTATCATTGACTTCTTCCAACATTCACAAAGAGTAATACCTTTGACACACCACCTTGACGTCTATCACAACCAAGTAACGAACTCACCAAACGAAGCCAAAAATTAGAATTCCATACAAGGAATGCAACAACTGTATTCATAGAAATAACAAGAGAGTAAACCCATAGGTACAAACCTGCATCAACAGCAGCTTACAAAAACATAAGTGAGTTGCCCCCCGGTCCACATCCCAAAGCTAACAGCTGAGGACCAAAAAAAAACGTTGTGTCCCATTCAAGACAAACATGGCAACTGAACTCAACTGAACGAAAACCGTCAATACACATCTGCGCGTCACGTGATACGCATACTGCGCTGAGGTTCCAAACCAGAAATATGGCATCACAAAAAACGCCCAAAACACTGCGTAACAGCAGTGCAACACCAGTAAAGTCCCGATTTTTTTTTAACAATACAGATAGGTGTAGCAGTAACCACGCCTCGGTTAAAGCCTCATCGGCTATGGTAACGCCACAATCTACTATAATACTATAGATTGCTCTGAGTAACATAAAGAATGTCCACAGTGAAGGTTCAAGCTGAGCAAGAAGACTTTCTACAAGAGAATGGTTGTCCTCTTTGCACCAGATTGAAAGTCCACAATAAAAGCAAACCAGCACTAAGTTAAAAAAGAAATGGTAAAAATCTTATGCAAAATGACAAAAATAATAATGTTCTAAAATTATAATTTAAAAAGATAATAGACATGACTAGGGAGGGCCAACTACTGATATGGAATCCACAATTTGGATAACAATAGAATGAATATAAAATCTCAGTTATAAGCTGAAGGACTAAAAGGTTGGTACATTTGAAATGCAGAATAGTTTGCTTTGATAAAACTTGTTTGTGTCCAATATCTATCTATCTATCTATCTATATACTGGGAGAAAAGGTAAATCAACACATTTTATAATGTTTTTTTTGTTTTTTGTTTTTTTTTGAACACGGAACATTACTCAAAATTAGCGTTAACTGGTTTTGTTTCTGAGGTTCACAAATACAGACATTGGACACAGAAAACGTTTGATCAAAGCTAACTATCTATCTATCTATCTATGTGAACACGATAACGTTTGACCGCTAGGTACCTGGGACGCGTACATTTTGCATGCGGACATGTACTACGAATATCGAGGCCAAGGCCGAAAATGAAGGTTATAGGTCAAAGGTCAAGGTCACTGGAGCCGGATATTATATTTCAGCACATTTATGCATGGGTGAGAGAGAGAGAGAAAAAGAAAGTGCTGTACCTTAGCCAGGTAACCACAGGACCAGCCAGGCGTGAACCCACAACGCTGAGTCATGCCTTCGTACTCTCTCACTCAACGGCCCAGACAGCTCCAGGTGGGATGGTGTGTGGTGGCTGCGTCATACGCTCTTTGTTATGACCCCTTTGTTACATGTTGAACAGAAAAGGGGTGTGAGGTGATTTTGACGTGTTTACGAAAATCAAGTATAACTTAATGCAACAAAAAGCGCTTTTAGAAATTTTATATCTGCCATGAAGATATGTTGGTTGAAAAGGTTAATGTGTGAGTCTGAATGGAGAGAATTTATAATTAACATGTATCTTAAACTGGATAAGGTAAATAATCTTGGAGCTGAATATTCAAATGTTGTTATGACAGATATTAATAATCCATTCTGGAAAGACGTTATGAAGCATTATAAGAAATTGTGTTTGAAATGCAGTCCCACCTCTGTACATGAATTTATGGCAGAATGTATTCATTATAATGTTAATATTTTAAGGGACAGAAAAGTGGTTTTTATACAGGATTGGTGTGATCATGGTATTTTTCTGATTAAACATTTAATAAATGATGATGGCAATTTGATGACATATTATGAATTTTTAGATAAATACAAAGGTATAAGAACAAATTTTCTTTTGTATGAAGGTATTTTAAACGCAGTCCGTAACTATTGCAAAAAAACAGATATAAACTCCTAGACCAAAAAGCCTGGTTTTGTATTAAAAGAGGAAACAAATTTGTGCAAAATATTTTGAATGAAAATAATACCTCTCCATCTGCTGTTAGTAAATGGAATAACCTTTTTGAAAACTTAAGTTGGAAACACATTTTTCTTCAATGCTATAAAGCTTCTACAGATGTACAACTTAGGTGGTTTCAATGTAGACTCCTACATAGACTGCTTCCAACTCAGAAATATCTTTTTCAATGTAAAATTGTTGACTCCCCATCCTGTAATTTTTGTGAACAAGAAGAACAGACTATTCCACATATGTTATTTGACTGTACTATTGTTAATAGGTTTTGGAGAAATCTGCCATGCTTGATTAAAGATAAATGCCAACACTGTAATAATTTGATTATTGACAAAGAACTGGTTCTTTTTGGGGTGAAACAAAATGTGAAAACAGACAAAGTTCTGGATTTTATTTTAATTTTTGCCAAATTCTATATTTATAAATGTAAATTACAAGATGTCCATCCTAACCTGCAGGTTTTTTTCCACAGTTTTAAGGTACAGAACTAACCTAGAAAAATATAGAGCCTTTTTGAATGGTAACTTGGGACAATTTGAGGAAAACTGGTTTCCATATTCTCCTATTATGTCATAGCCCCCTTTATGAAATGTGCACTGTGTGTACATTACGTCCTTGAATTGTGTCGTTTTCCTTTCTTCATAGCTTGTGATGTGAGTGCTTGTTAGTATCTTGCTATAATATTATAATTCAAAGTCCCTTTCCTGTTGTAATGACCCTTTTCTACTATTACTATTATTCCTTTGTAACCACCACCAGTATGTATTGTTTCTGTTGATGCTTTGTGTGAATGCATGTGTGTCCTTAGCACTTCACTGATAATAGCAATAGTCAAGTCCTTATACAGTATTAATCTTTGACTTTTACCAGTTACCTATGTTGTTTTTCAGACATTAGAGATTAGACTAGAACTTACCCTGGTTTATTAATGACTACAATGTTTTCTATATTAAATATGAATAGGAGAGAGGGGGGGGGAGGGGGGGGAGGGAGGGGGAGTGAGAGAGAGTTTATGTATGTCCCATGGATGTGTGTGTTTTTTGTGTGAATGTATGTGTTTTTGTAAACAAACATGTGTTTTCTATGAAATCTATAGTAATGTTATGTTAAATCTTTTAGTTTGCTTATGGAAAAAAACAAAAATTCTTGGTAATCACTATGCTATTGTTATACAAAATCTCCAACCTTCTCATTTTAACACTATTATAAACTAACTCACTCATGCACACTTTCAACTCAAAAGCACAAACAAAACACTTTAGATTGTAAATGGAATTTATTGTTTGACTGATTCATACATTTATTAAGCATGTACAAATTATATTAATTAATATGCTTAAGATTGAAAAATGCATGTTGATGGATGAGTGTGTGAGAGAATGTAAGGAATTGTGGAGTGGAGGGATGAGAGAGGGAAACAAAAAATTTTTTATATAAAAATAAAAAAGCGCTTTTCTTGAACGTGCCTGTTTCAGTTAGTACATGCAATAAGTTTTAAATCAACACCAAACACTTTATATCTTATTTAGTTAGTTAGCCCACAAAAATAGGTTTTTTCTTTTGGAGTGATTCTTTTGTTGTTTAAATACTTCTTTATTTATATGTCACAGGACATACTAGTATATATATAAGACTTAGTGCAACAACAAGTCCTTTTCATAAATGTACACGTAATACAATGTACACGGAATAACTTTCACATTGACACCATGTACCTCATAGTTCCTATGATTAAAGTTAGCTCAGTACAATCCATTAAAATTGGGCTTTTTTCTTACAAGGAGGGTGGGGAGGAGGCACACAGTCATGCAAACTATTTCCTTTTGTCACAAAAAATATTTTTAAAATGTCATTGTTAAGGAAAGGAGAAAGGGGCTGAGGTGGATTAGGGGGGGGGGGGTGTAGGCTCCTGGCTGCAGGTCCTCATTCGCGCCCCTCCCCCACCCCCTCCTTTTTGTTCTTACAAGGAGGGTGAGGAGGAAGTGAAAATGCAAACTATTTCTTTTGGTTCCAAAAATGAAAAAAAGAATGTCATGGTTAAAGAAAGGAGAAAGGGGTTGAGGCGGATTAGGGGGGGGGGAGGCTCCTGGTTGCGCGGACCTCCTTCGCCTCCTCCCCCACCCCCCTCCCATAGGCTGACTCAAAAAACAAAAAAAGATTGAAAGAAAGAAAAGGGACACGCTCGTGAAAAGATGGAAACGTCATATCAACGAAGTTCCACTTGACTGAAATTGGGGATTGGCATCCGCTCGGCTGCAAGACAAGACAAACCATCAACCAACCACCATCAACATATAATAATTAACCGTTTAAACATGAAGTTCCACTTACCAGCAACACCCACATACATATATTCCCCCCTCTACACACACACACACACACACATACATATATTCCCCCCTCTACACACACATACATATATTCCCCCTCTACACACACACACACACACACACACACACAACACACACACACACACACACACACGCGCGCACGCACACGCACACGCACACGCGCGCACACACACACACACACACATACACACATGCTTAGTCTGATAAAAGACAGTGTGTTTCAAATGTGGATTTGCACGTGGATAGGTAGTTAGAATATCCAGGCCAATATTGAAGATGAAGGTCGAGTTCACTGAGGCCGTAAATGCTGCCGCGCGGCTGGCATTCTAGCGTTTTTTACGCCCTAGTTCGACAAAAGGGATCATACGCGTTCGCCAGAGTTATTGTTCTTTGCGTTTCACAAGAGTTTCCCCGGAGTGACTGTTCTTTCAAAGTGAAGTTTCGGAAGAAGCAGAGGAAAAGGCGCGCGTGTGATGACACACGTCGTCAGATCCCATAACCAACTTTTAGTTTAAACACTTCTATTATTTGTGGCAATAAGACAGATACAAACGCGCGCGCGCACAGACATGCACACACGCATACACGCACGCACGCACGCACGCACACACGCACGCACACACGCGCGCACGCGCGCACGCGCACGCGCTAGTTACGCGCGCACGCACACGCACACACACAACACACGCCACACGCACACGCACACGCACACGCACACACGCACACGCACACACAAACACACACACACACAACCGCGCGCACCTACAAGCTACTCAATACAAACAAATCCAATCACACACACTCAGCTCCTTCACCTCGAGGGTGCTGAACAAAAAAAATGCTTTTCAAGCTCCCTGGAGTACTTAACCAACGTGCGTGCTAAACTCCTCTCTAGCCATATCAAGCCTCCCAAATATCATACCGAGCCTCTCTCTCTCTCTCTCTCTCTCTCTCTCTCTCTCTCTCTCTCTCTCACGCTTTATGATCTGCGCAGATAAGCGTGGCTTGGTATAATCAAAGACACTGACAAGAAAAGACTAACATCCGGTCTCTTTTCCCTATATGAGTAGTGAGGACAGAAACACTGGTTATGTTCCCTTTTAAACGTGACACATTTAGGTTAAAAACACGTCGATAGGCCAGTTGAATTATCCGTTCAAATTCCAGTCTGAGTCTTTGGATAGCCCACCACTGTGAATGGTGTATAACCACCCCACTAACGATAACTCTATCAGCCCGGCTCGCCGTAACTCTTAAGTAGTCCATTTTACCCTTTTTGAGTCTTTAGTATAATTATGTATGAAAACGATTAATGCTTGCTTAACATCTTGCATTATGGATATACCCCCCTTTTTTTTCTTGGGGGGGGGGGGGATTTGACAATTCCCTCTTCCCGCTGTTCCCTTTGACTTGGGCTGATGGCCCGGTTCATTAAAACGTCGTTGATAGTTCATTAAAACGTTGTTCATTGCTCTCTCTCTCTCTCTCTCTCTCTCTCTCTCTCTCTCTCTCTCTCTCTCTGTCTCTCTCTCTCTCTCTGTCTCTCTCTCTCTCTCTCTCTGTCTCTCTCTCTCTCTCTCTCTCTCTCTCTCTCTCTCTCTCTCTCTCTCTCTCTCTCTCTCTCTCTCTCCGCTGCACAAGTGGCGACACTCTCTAAAGGCGGTCGCAACCTGAATTTCACAGAGACAGTGTCTGTGACAAGAATGTAATACCAAAAAAAGCCTGAATATACAAAGAGCTCGCACTCCGCAGCTGACTGAAGCCTGTTTTTTTTATTTTTTTACTCCCACCCTTTCACCTACACTACAGCTGGGGATCATTGTGAACTCACTCACTGACTACAACAACACTAACACTTCCCACCATCCACCTTTTCACCTTCCAGGTGGGAAGTGAGAAAGTTGGCTTCATTCTTTACAAGGTTTTTAGGCTGCGAAGTTATCACTCTTTACAACATTTAGGCTTTTTGGTAATACGTTATACCAGTAAGTTTTAACTCACATTTTCAAAAGAAAAGCATTTCTGGGCATTGATAATACAGTAACATCACACACCCTTTCAACGTTAAGGTATGTGTACACGTTAACAATCAATGACAAACTATACCTATGTCCTCATGGCAACACAGAATTAGGCCACCAAAAAAGGGAATGTAGTTATATTTTGTGAATAATGTTAGGTGTAGAGTGGCACAGAGGTAACGCGTTCGCCTCGTGTCAAGTAAACCCGAGTTCGAACCTGGGTACAGGGGATTTTTCCTCTCACTTTGCACTAGGCCTTACGTTCTTTCGGATGAGACGTTAAACTCAGTGGCAACGAAAAAGTTGTCATTTGGACAAAACTTAACCTCACCCCACCCACCCTTCCTGATCAGTCACAAAAAAATCGCATGCAAAAAAAAAAAAAAAATTGGCGTGGCGTGCTTCTGGCCGCAACGCGCTCTTTAGGTGGGAGCAACCCGAATTTCACAGAGACGCCTCTGTGACTATAAAGTACCTAATGCCTAAAATACCTAAATAATGCAAACGTGTACAGAGACATTAAGATATACTTGTAGTATTACTTCAATGTTACGAGCAACTATGTCACCAATCAGTGTTCATCCATTACTCATTTCATTCAGCCAGTTGTTGGTGTTGGCTGGTGAAAGGCTTCTTTCTAGGATTATTTTAATATCACGAACAGTAATAATTCATTGTACAGGTCAACGTTCATCAAATTCTAATATCATTTAGAAAACTGTTAATGTTGAAGTAGTAGATGGCTTCTTTTTTTTTATAGTAGTCGAAGTTCAAGTTGCTATTGTTTTACAAAACTTTCCTATCTGTGATTTCTGTCCTTGCTTCGTAGCTTAGCACAGAAGAGACACACAGTATGTTGACACATTGTGAGCAGGAACAGTATAACAGAGTACACCATTGTACTATTCCTACTGCGAGTGAGTAACAAGAAGAACAAGTCAATTATTGATGAGCTCGTGCGTGGTAGATTTTCTCCAACAGAAGGTGTACGGTTACAGCCAGATGCGGGTCCCACTTGCATACCGTTTCACAAATAGTGTGAAATAGGGGAGAGTTACTCATTTTGTAACAGCCAGTAGAAACAGGTGATATCGGAGGAAAGGGTACGAATTCAAAAGGTAGAGTAGATGGGTATACCGAAGGTAATTCAAACTATAAATGTCAAGGTCCCACTTCTCTTACAGGAATTTACCACTTTTTTTATAATTATTTTGCAATTAAAAAAAAGAAAGTAACGCCTTTGACGTGACATCATTTTACAGACAATGAAAAGGACATCAGGAATTATCAAGCATTTAAAATAAAACCAGATTTTTTTTTCCATTTTATAAAACTATATATTTGTTCAGGGCAACGGTAATGATCTGACACTGTCTTGAAATAGAAGATAAGGTATTATTATCATGGCTAACATGAACACCGATTTTTATTTGAAAAGGGTAATTCTTGTGAAACCATAATGATGAAAATGTAAGGGCACAGGCATAGTTAGAACAACAACAGCGTTTTTGTCCTTATTTTTATATCTCATCTAATTCTTCAATCACAGAGTTCAAATTTGCAAGAATGTGCTAAACGCACACATTATTCTAGAAACAATGATGACCTGTATCAGTGGAAATTGATTTTGATGTAATTATAATTTCTTTTACATTAATATTAACAATGCTTAGAAGTTATACATTATTTTCGCATACACGGTATTCTAGAAATAATGGTGATTTATTTACAGGTGTAAGAGTAGCACAGTGGTTCGCTTCGTGTCAAGTAAACCCGAGTTCGAACCTGGGTACAGGGGATTTTTCCTCTCACTTTGCACTAGGCCTTACGGTCTGAACGTGGAGTCTTTCGAATGAGACAATAAACCGAGGTACCGTGTGCCCATGCACTTAGCATACGCTAAGCCCAGTGGCAACGAAAAAGTTGTAATTTGGTCAAAATTATCAAACATTTCTACATGTTGATACAACACAAGCTAGATCTTGTGATTGTGAGCAAGAGTGCCAAATATTATCAAAATGTGTCCAGATTTGTTAAAGTTACGGTTGCGAAACGAGCAAAAACCGTAAAAATTGACAAACGTCGGACACCGAAAATCAAGCATTACCTACTGAGTTTCAACCTCTATCACTGTTACGTGCACTGGTTCTCTAATATGTATGCACACATGTATGCGTCATGTTTCTTGCTTAAATACAAGGAGTCTTTTTCGTCTTGTGGCCTTTCAATCTTTCTTTCTCGCCTTGGCATGAGGCTGTGTCAGACCAGTTGACATAAGCTAGAACGCCAAGGCTACATCAAAATGTTGTTATGCTCTGCATGGTTGTGCGGGGATTGTCTTAAGCCATGACAAGCTCCTAGCATAACATCATCAGTCTTAAATCCTCCAAAAGTCGAGTGTGGCTGCCCACATGGCGGGGTAATCAAAAACGGTCACACACGTAATGTTCTCATCCTTAGCTGGTGCATTTGTACCATATTGTTCAAGTGCTTCGGCTGTTGGGATGATCCCTGGAGTCGTTAAGCTAGGGTAATACAACAACAACAACAACAATCTTTCTTTGATGCTAATTTTGCTTGGTTGACTGAAAAAAGCACCTTTGGTATGTCAACGTATGAGCGTAATTTCGTCCTTTTTTGCTTGATTACACCATCTTTAGCACTGGATTTTATGAAAACTACTGCTTTATTATAAAAATAATAAATCATTTCACAGTGTGATGCAGCAATGATTCATCTACAGAATAAACACATCTTTGATTATAAACTTTTCAAAACATATTTCGGTCATTTTAAAAAAACTATGCCTCCTTAACCAGAGATTTCTTATGATTCAATTAAACAATAATTTTCAGTTATTTGAACAAATTGTACTATGCAACAGCTCTCGTGATTTGACATATTTCTGCGCAAAATTTAATGTTCGAAAATACTCTTTGTACAATAGAAACAATTTTGTGTTTTAATTGTATGATATCAAATTTTCTCTTATCTTATGTAAACACTGCAAAACAGGAAATTGTTTATTGTTTAAAACATACTTAGATTCTTTATCGTATGGTGCAATATTTCTGTCAGAGTTTATTTATGGCAAAGCACTGTTTTTCATAAAGCAAAGATTGAAGATTGGTTAGAGCACTCGGATGCAGTGCAGAAGGTGGCGAGTTCAAGTCCAGCTTGGAGTCAGATTTTTCTGGCCTGAAAACCCTCTCTGCCCACCCAGCAGTGAAATGGGAAGGTTTAGGGAAGGTTAAAAGGCGGCGGAAGGAGAGGGGTGGGCTCCGCCTTCCATGATGCCGTGCCCTTGACACGGTGAACCTCTAACAGTTCACTGCCCCTACGGCCGATAGGCTATGGGACACCTTTACCTTTTCTAAACCAAAATGTATCATCTAAGGTTATTCTAATAGGGAGTTAGTGATTGGTACATGTTGAAGGACGAAAAATTACACTGAATCCAAAAGAATAGGTCTCACTTTTATATAGTGTCGTAAGCAATCATACCATTAAAATAGCAGTAGGGAAAACCTTTTATACCTGGTGGACATCAGGTACCGTACGTAATCATGACTGCATCTTGAACAATTAACGCTGGTAGCATATAAATTAAAATAAACCTTCAAAACGATTCACAGTTTCTAGCAATTTAAATATTGCTACCCTTGTTAATTGTTTAAAGTGCACTCCTCATTACAGTATTAGGCCGTGAGGTAGAGCTCATTCTACCCTGCTCACAACGTGTATTCTTAAAGACCCACTGACCCACCACGATTAAGTCCCTTGGTTTTTCCTGGGTAGCTGTGACCCGCATACAAATGCCCCGAACTTTAAAGATGCTGCTCTTTAAAATGATGTTTCGTTTTGAATGCGGGGGCATTTGTATGGGAGTCAAACCTGGTCAAAGCAAGATTTCTTACCAGCTATAAGAGGAAAAAACACGTGAAATCCGTGATTTTTGACACGTGATCTGGTGGGTCTTTAAACGCGTGCCTTGCATAAACTACCATTTTTGAGTATTCTTGTAATACCAACCCCATCAACTAATTTGGTTCTCATTTTCAAATTGTTCATCTTGGTAGCTTTGGCATGTTTATGCATACAACCTCTCCAGTCAAACTCAGATTTGTATCGATAGTTACAGTGGTGACTAACAATATGATGAAGTAAACCAAAATAGAAAGCCAATAGGAATTGTTCGGAAATAATTAAGGGGAGTAAATTTCATGGTGTGTGGGAGTGAGTGATCTTGCCTAATTCAATCGGTCAAACAGGGGAAATTACTCTGCCATCGGGTAGATCCCCAGCAATCGCCTCGTGTGTTTGAGTACACATGCAACACGTAGAACAAAGTGCGTCATTCTAAATTTCATGTCATTTATATTTTTACTTCACATTTGGCAAGTACTATCAGTTTGTAGCCACTGGCCACCCCTCATTTTTCTATAAAAAAAAATGTTTGCAAGTCACTGACTCGCATCCTGCGGTTTCAAGCTTTGACGCCATGGTTGCTATGGTTTTTGACCGAGTAAGTCAAGGTAGTAGTCAACTCTAATTTTCACGAAGTGCTCTCCCCTAGTTTTTTTCTTCCGAAAATCGTCTATTGACTTTGATTTCCAAAATGTCCCTCCTTTGAATCCAAATCACCACTCAAACTCAATTATCATTTATCGTAAGAAAAGGCTATTTTTAGAACTACCAAACGCTTTTTAAACTCGATGAGAACTGTTTGAACTTTTAAAACATGATCAGACATCTCAAAATTGAAACCTGAAAGCAATACACTGAATAGTCCCCGACTTATAGTGATGTTTCGAGGCATTATAATAGTTGCATTGCGAGCTCTCTGCACAGCTCGGCAAAGGGAAATAAACCCTTTTGCACAGATGGAATAAAACGTGGTTTAAGTAGTACGGTACTGGGGATTCTCCCCTACACGATACTAATAAATCACTGATGTTCTTAATAAAAAATTTGGAACAAAAACAACACGAAACAAATCAAACAAAAAAGTCTTCTGCCGTCGCAATAAATCATTGGATATATGGGAGATAAGTTTTAAAAACAATACCCAACAACAAACGGACAACGCATTTTCTAAAGGAACAATAAATCAAGGTGTCAAATAATGAATGAATGAGTCGGTTACCATGCAATACGCGACTTTGTATTTGCAACACACACACGCACACGCACACGCACACCCACACACCCACACACACACACAGACACATGCACACACTCTCTCTCTGTCTCTCTGTCTCTCTCTCACACACACACACACACACACACACACACACACACACACACAGGGGATGACATCTTTACGTGTGTGATTGCTTTTGATTACTCCGCCACGTGGGCAGCCACACTCCGTCTTCGGGGGATTTTGGAGACTGATGATGTTATGCTATGAGCTTGTCATGGCTAAAGACAATCCCCGCATAACTATGCATAGCATAACAACATTTTGATGTAGCCTTGGTGTTCTAGCCTATGTCAATTGGTCTTGGTCTGACATCGCCTTAAGCCAAGGCGAGATTGTGAGTATAATGTGATATCCATTACATTTTCAAAAACTTAGTTTTGCCAATGTACACTATCTAAGGACTGCAGAGGTAGACAGCTAAGGGAGAGAAGGAGAAGCGAAGAGAAAGAGACTATTGGGTGTGTTTTTAACCTGACAAAATAGTTAAGAAAATGGTTCTGGCACAATGCCATAACTAAATCAAAGATATTCTAAAGGGGAAGATAAGCATCCGGTCTCTTTTCCCTATATGAGTAGTGAGGACAGAAACACTGGTTATGTCCCTTTTAAACAGGACACATTTTACACGTCTGAGTTTTTGGATAGCCTCCACTGTGAAAAGTGTACTGTCCCCACTAATGATAACTCTATCAGCCCGGTTCGCCGAGCTCTTAAGTAGTCCATCTTACCCTTTTAGAATATCTTTGACTAAATGAATGTTGGTTGCATTTCGAGCCAGAACGGTCTATCTCAAAAGGAATAAAGAGCACAGATAGTCAGTTCTGGCATTCACCCCTCGAATTGTTATAGTTCAATTGAATTGTATGGCCTAATACTATCAGATGAATCTAACTGGTCTAATTCTATGATGCGTCTGGTGGAGGATGTGTCCTTGTCACGCTGTCCATGCAGAATCCATATCATCAGCCCTGTAAACGGTGTTTTCTCAGTGACATCAACCTTTTAAAGACCCACCAGATCACGTGTCAAAATCACGGTGTTTCACATGTTTTCCCTCTTATAGCTGGAAATAAATCTTGTTTTGACCAGGTCTCACTCCCATACAAATGCCCCCAAATTCAAAAAACGAAACATCATTTTAAAGAGCAGCCTCAATTTGAAGTTGGGGGCATTTGAATGTGGGTCACAGCTGCCCAGAAAAAAACAAGGGACTTAATCGTGGTGCGTCAGTGTGTCTTTAATATGTGTTTTCATGGTGTAGATTTGGTAGTAAATATTTCCAAATGAATTATAAAGTACCCCTCGTTCAAATAACAAGTAACTCATGGTATATTAACCCTTTCGCCGCCAACCATTTTTCAGCCAAAAAATTTCCATTAAGCTTACCTGGGTAGAGAAAAAAAACACTCTGTAATATTGGGGATTCCTCTGTGACATATTTAAAGTAAGGCCTATCCTTACCTCCCAAAATTAATAGAATAGGGTCTTTGGATAACAGACCCTGATTTGATGCCTTTTAGTGACATGGGTGTCAAATCATTGTGGTGCAAAAATGCGACATTGGCGGCGAAAGGGTTCAAACACAACTTTTAACATTGCAAACCGTCAACCTATAGGGTGGTGAAGGAACAGTCATTGATCAATGTGTGATGTCTAACACAGTTACTGCATCAATTTTACAATCGTTTTCATTCATCAAACAGGTAAAGACAGACGTTTACCATTTTTTTAACCCTCCCACCCCCCTCAAACACTAATCTACTATTAATTTCCCACACACGTGATGTTTATTTACGCATGATTCCCCCGTGGGGATACCGGGGGGGTCTTTTGTATGAATAGTTCCCCCACCTTCTGGAAGTTCTGTGCTTGTAACTTCCTCTAATCTGTCACTCTCTTTGACTCTGCCTTTTCTCTTTGCTTACTGTCATCTACTATCTTTCCGACTTACCATTCCATTCTCCTGCATGTTTTCAAGAAACAGTTTCAACAAAAGATTTCAAAGCAACCAGACAATGTGGTAAATAAAATAAGTAAATATGTAGCTTCTTCACCCCACCCCACCCCACCCCAACCCCCTTAATTGCTTTGCATTTGAACATGTTCACTAAGAACCAACATTTTGTCAACTTTTGTGGGAAAGGGATAGGGTTGGTATCAGTCTAGGACTATTTACCATAACACTGAAAGAAGCAGACTTTGAGAATGAGGGTCGTAAACATGACAAGGGTGACGAATTTACATGTTCGTTGTATAAGCTTTGCAAACTTGGGCCGTGCATGGCAAGTCGACAACGTTCAAACGCTGCATTTAGTAAGGACAAGTTGCATAGGTTTTGCATGCTGCATGTGTGAAGTCACAGCTATGGTGAGATTGTATCTCTATGTGTGTTATCTGCACAGTGTCGCATGAACCACAGTATAGAATCACTTCAAAGTTTGTACCATGGTGTTAAATTTGAAGCTAATGAGTGTTATGATGTAACAATGACCAAAGGTGGGTAAGATGGTGTGCACAATTTTTCTTTGCCCGTTATCCTGTGACCCAGTGTACAGAATCGCTTCAAAGTGTTCATTTTGTTATAGTACTTGAGGCTGGTATTTCCCATTGAGTTGCTATGACCTTGAATGGAGAGGAGGAAAAACAGAATGAATCAAATGAAAACTATGCATAGAAAAAACTGGCCAAAGAAATGTTTCTGTACTTGCTAGTTTACTACTCACCCTACTTGTGTTTGAAACAGGTCGCTGATGTGTGTGCTTGTTTCTAAATGTAGCACTCCTGCGATCAGTTAAAACACCAGCATAAAAAAGCAGTTATATTGATGGGGAACGTCTCCAATGGGAACAGAAATCGTTGAAAAGCCGCAATCAGCAAAACTTTGTTTGAGATGCGATCTTATACTCCAAAGACATTTAATTGAATAAAAACAAACAATAACTCTAAATTACCGACGATGCAACATTCCACCAGGGGACACATTAACTCAGGGAAGCTCTGGGTAATCCAGGCTAGAACTGGGCTGCAATGAGGTTCTATCAGCATGCAATAATTTTTGTATGATGCAGCAATTTATAGGACTGTCCTTACACTTAGGAAAAGAAGAATGAATATAACAATATTTTTTCCAAGTACGTAATGAACTTCACTTTGAATCACTGACCCTTGAAGGAGGGTGAAGGATCCTTAGGAGACAGTTTGCTTAGTGACAGTTTCGAGCATAACTCTTCGTCGGACTGAAGTTGCAGTGTGTTGGTGGTCCGCTTTCATTGACTGAATAGTGTTCCAAGGAGGAATGGGTGAACACATATCAAGATTCAGTTGTGATGGCAGAGGAAGGGTGGGGTGAGGGTAGGGGGTACCGGGTGAGAGAAAAGAGTGAGCAGTTGTTGGGTGCAGCGAATGTAACAAGGCACTGCATGTTCCCTTTTCCTTCTTCTTCACCCTTCCTGCACCCTTTCCCTTCTCTCCTTACCTACTGGAATCTTTTCATCTGAGTTGGCATCATTTCTCTCCTTTATTCATTCATCCCTTCTGATCTATCATTCCTCTACACTCACCCCTATTTAACCCCCCTTTCTTCTAATAGACAATAACAGCTGTTTAAATTCATATTATCGTTCGTCATACTACCTCTAATTTCAACCACATTTCCATTTTCATGGAGCTAAAAAAGAAACAATTTAAACGATTTCCTAGACAGACAAACAAGCAGGGAATAATTATTTTGTGACCGTAACGAAAGGAACAAACAGAATTAAAGAAAGCAATGGATTAGAGGATGTTGCTAGCATAACGTTCCAGAAGGTGGATGAATTGTTTGCACTAAATAACATATTACGTGATGAATTCAAAAGACAAAATAAAATTCATGTTTCGAACAACCAATAAAACGTTTCCAGTTAATGGGTTGCTATTTTGGGTGGCATCCTATTTAATCAATATTCACTTATAATTTACTGATAATTTGATATTTGGAAATATAGAGACAGACAGACGAAATGTCAGAAATTATAACAGCAAAAGGGTGGAGGATTTAGAAATAACTACAACACTACTAAAATGATTTAGATGATGATGATGATGATGATGTTGTTGTTGCACGTTGTTGCTGTTGATGGTGATGATGATCATGATGATGATGATCATGATGATGATGATTAGACTACTACAGCTACTACTGCTGCTGCTGCTGCTGCTGCTGCTGGTACTACTTCTAGTTCTACTTTTTGTGTCCTTGTGTCAAAAATATGAAATTGTTACCTGAAAATATTAATGAATAACACTATTAACTGGAACTGTCCTCACGGCACCACTTCAGGAAAGTAGCAAACAATATGATCATTAAAATATTATTCAAAGCAATAGCATCTGAATGAAAATTCCAGACTTATTCCTACAGCGCCATAGCATGTCCTGTGCGAACACAGACTAATCACAAAGTCCACAATGATAACTGAAAACAGTCCAGCAACCTCCAGTGACCCATTGTTTGAAGTGACCAGTTCAACGGAGAACTCAGAGCGATCCCAAGAGGATGGTGTTTCTTGGAAAGATCAACATCACGTCTATATAGTCCTAGCGCATCTCATCAAGCAAATAGGTTACCCTGTTCTCTTTGTTTTAGGATTTGGGGGCAATTGTATGATAATCATAGTCATGCGTCGTCTTCCTTCGTCCACGTCTAGTGTGTTCTTCAAAACCCTGGCCCTGTCTGACCAGTGGATGCTGATACTAGGACCTCTGGACCGACTGCTTTATAAAATCTTAGATGGAGAATACTCCAGAGATGACAGAACTTGGCAGTGCAAGTTTTATAGAATTGCCTTTCGCACGGTGACAGTTCTATCGTCTTGGATGCTTGTTGCACTCACCATGCTTAGAGCCGCTTCTGGGCTGTGGCCACGTCGTGTCAGTGCTGTGTGGACCAAGGGAAAGTCACGAGTTACAGCTAGCATAGTGATCACCTTTATTCTTGCAATGAATTGGCACCTTCTTAGAGAGTATCCGGTTGAAGAAGGGTTTTGCAATATGTCTGGATCAAGACTCTACATGTTTTGGTTTCGATTGCTCAACATTTGGGTTTTACCTTTCGTAATGTTGACCATCAGCAACAATGTTCTTTTGAGGACATTGATCAGATCAGTCAGAACAAACAAACGTGTTCCTAGGCAACAAAGCACCACGGATTTCAGAGAGCAGGAAGTGTCCTCATTGACTGTCACCTTGATTGCTACCAGTGTGTGTTTTGTCCTCCTGACAACACCTTTAGCTGTACGTATCTTGGCACATGAATATAATTATTTTGATATGGACAGTCTCATACGAAACGGACAGTATTCAATGTTCAGTGCTGTCAGTTGTTTCTTGTTCTACTGCAACAGTGCTGTAAACTTCTACATTTACTGTTTGGCCAGCAGCAAGTTCAGATCAGAGTCGCGACAGATATGTCAAGAATGTTATGGCTTGTGTCACAAGACTTCAAAAACCAATTCCTAAAAGTATTTTCTTCCCTAATGCAAACACATTGCATTTAAATGCACATATTACAATCTCAATTCTTATTCAGCTACCTGATAATTTTTGTCATTGTTCTAGATGCACTAGATTTCCAGCTCAGAATCGCTTCACATTTTGCAGTAAAAAAGGGTATTACCCCCCAAAAAGAGGAAACTCATGCTAACCTCGACTTTGTTTAAAGTTTGTCATCAAAAAAATAGTCATTTTTTGTCATGCTAATATCTACACTCAGATGCGGGTTTTATCTATCTCTCTCACTCTCTCTCTCTCTCTCTCTCTCTCTCTCCTCTCTCTCTCTCTCTCTCTCTCTCTCTCTCTCTCTACACTCTCTCTCTCTCTCTCTCTCTCTCTCTCTCTCGCTCTCTCTCTCTCACTCTCTCTCTCTCTCTCTCCCTATCTCTCTCTCTCTCTCTCTCTCTCTCTCTCTCTCTCTCTCTCTCTCTCTCTCTCTCTCTCTCTCTCTCTGTGCGGGGGTGGGGGAGTGGGGGGTGTAATTGGTGTGTCTACAGCTTTTATTATTGTATTGTTTGGTGCGACATGCTATTTTATACATGTTTAGGTCTTATTTGATGCTAGTAATCTGTGTGTGGATTTTTGATTTATGATTTTACTGCTCAGTATAATAATTAGTATGTGCCTGAATAATTTGTGTATTTATTTTTCCTCAGTACCTTTGTGACGCCTTTGTAAAGCGCAATGAGCCCACTATGGAGTATCAGGTTATATAAATATTCATTATTATTATTATTATTATTATTTATTATTATTTATCTTTACCGGGTTTTTTCCCTACAGTCTCTATGCTTAATAATTGAGCGTAATGGCTTATTCTAATTTAGACTACTGAGCACCTGTTCTGTTATTGACATCAGCCCTGACATTTGTTATGATAGCCATATACTTCACATATTTTCATGTTACAGTCCTAAGATTCGGTAGGTTGGTATACTAGCTAAAAAGCACACGATATGCTATGTATTAAAGACCTTGATACTCTTGGCTTGGACCTTTGACGACGTGGTTTCCGTGCCTGTCACATTTGTTTTAATGAAATGTCATAAATAATCACTTGAAATTGCACAAAGCTATATATGTCTCCTAACGTTGATGTTTGGAATACTGGAGAAACTGTATTGTTAAACTTTAGTTCCCCATGGAAGTCAAGATAAGAAGGATGAAAAGAGAGAGAGAGAGAGAGAGAGAGAGAGAGAGAGAGAAGAGAGAGAGCGAGAGAGAGAGAGAGAAAGAGAGAGAGAGAGAGAGAGAGGAGAGAGAGAGAGAGAGAGAGAGAGAGAGGGGGGGGAGCAAAGTTGTAATTTATTCACACCCTCATGTTTACGACTCTTGGTCTCAAAGTCTGCTTCTTTCAGTTTAATGAAAATAATCCTACGCTGATCCTAACCCTATCCCTTTTCCCGAGAATGGCAGAATGATGATTCTCCGTGCACATTTTCAATGCGAAAATATTAAAGGGGGAGGTGGGGTGGGTGGCATGTAGTACTAGACAGTCTGGGTTGACATATACAGTAGCAGAAAGACATGCTGGTCTCTTATTGTTGTCCAATGTCAGTATTTAAGGCATTTTGCTTGTTTATAATGCACTTTCATTGTCCGTAATATATTTACGAGATAAATATTTTGTTATAGATCGTGTGAGGCTGTTCAAACTTACAGACCCCTATGTATCATTTATAAATGCGTTTCACTATAAAAGGGGGACTAAGAGGCCTTCTCGTGTTACCCACGTTTGACTTATCTGCGGAACTCAGCGCCGTTGAATTTAGCCATATGCACGCATGAGCATTTCTTCTAGGCTACTGGTGGACTATTGTGTGACGGGGCCTTTAAGCGGTTTATAAATTCATCAAAAAACGTCTTTCATTTTGACCGGGGTCAATTTATATGTAGGAACATTTTACCCCACAACCGGATTCTCATCCGTCACGTGTAATGACGAAAAGGGTGAACCGTACTGGATCATCAACTGGACACAAACAGCTGGTTGACTAGAGTGGTAGAGGTGTAGAGTTCAAAACCTCGTGTCGTTTTCTTTGTGTGTTTCGGATTCTGGATATGGATTATGCTTAAGTGTACGTTGTAGGAGTCTATGAAGGCTATGTGCACAATGGATTTGGAGAGCGCATTGAGAGTTAAATTTGATGCCTTGATGGTAATGACACAAAAGATTTGAAATTGCTGTCTCGATGGTAATGACATAACTTGATGGTTCTTCTCCTTCTTCTTCTTCTCTATTAATCTTTGTTTTTTTTTTTCTTCTTATTCTTATTTTCTCTTATGATTTATCTCTTTCTTCTCTCTCCTTTGTACTCTTCTACTTCTTCTTCTTCCTTCTTAGTTCTACTTCTTATTCTTCTTCTTCTTCTTTTGCTTCTTATTCTTCTTTTGCTTCTTCTTCTTCATTCTTCTTCTTGGGATTGGGTCTGTACACGCAAAGCGTTTATTTAAAACGGTAGTACTAACTACAGTGAATCTACCTACTTTCAGTTCGCAACACATGAAAGTGAGCAGCACAATGGATAACTCTGAACGTTTCAAACGTGATTCGTATTCTGCTATAATCATACCCTACCTCAAACTGTCTAGATTCATCTTGAGTATCAGTGATCCTATCGTTGTTCTCTTTGGGACGTTCGGAAATGTGGTAATAATTATGATCATGCTTGTTCTTCCTTCGTCCCACTCTCAGTGTTCTTCCTAGTTTCTAGCCCTTTCTGACCAATGTAACTGGCAGTACATGCACATCGTCCCCAATATAGGTTTCCGGTTTAGTGCATAAAGGACCAGGGCATCTGCGCATTGCAAGATTG
>CM065711.1:7657208-7675910 GCA_017654935.2 Phymorhynchus buccinoides | reverse complement strand
TTATCAAGCAAACTATTCTGCTTTCAATGCACCACGATTTAGACTTCATAGGGGATGGAATCGCGTGACTGATATTTTATATCATTTCGATATAGATAGATATGAATATCAGAAATTAAAAAGAAAATCCAAGATTAGAATAACTGCAGAAAGTCATTTATTAGCTTCTCTGACTGTACTAGATATATATAGATATATAGATAGATAATGAGATAGACGACAGACAGACGTACAGACGAGACAGCGACCTGACAACAGACGGACGACAGACAGACAGACAGATATATAGAATAAGAAAAAATAGAGAAATAGATAGATGGATATATAGTCTTCTTCAGAGTGCCTGAAACATCAGTTCAGCTTCGCTCACTACGCTTCGCGGCTGGTAACATGTTATCCAAGTGGCTTATATCATAGTGACTAGGCTCGCTGTCATAATTATTGACCAACTGACCCTGAGCTTGCAGTTCAATATCTCAGACATGTGTTCGCATGGAGGAAAAAAGCTTCAGGAAAACAACAACAAAAACAACAACAGCGGAGTCTTTATGTTTCTAGAACACAAATTCTGGGACGGGTTATTTTCGTAGAAAAAAAAGACTTAAAAACCCCCCCCTCCCCCCCCCCCCCCCCCCCCCCACTGCGGAGTGTTTTTTTTAGGAAACAAATACTGGGAGTGTTATTTTCTTAGGAAAATAACCACTTCCCTTGCCAGGAAATAAAAAAGACTCCGTCTAGGAAATAAAAACTCCCCAGGAAAAATAACACTGCCACTCGGTTTATATGTCTTTCTGTCTGTTTATGAAGTCTGTTTGGTTTACAAGTCTGTGAGTTTGTGTGAGGTAGATGTGATTATGAGGTGTACTCGTGTGTTCTCTTTTTTCTTTTCTCTTTTCTACTCCTCACATTCTGTGTGTGTGGTGTGTGCGTGTGTGTACATGCGTGCGTTGCGTGTGTGCGTGCGTGTGTGTGTGTTTGTGTTGTGTGTTTGTGTGTGTTTGTGTGAGTGTGGTGTGTGTGGTGTGTGTGTGTGTGTTTGTGCTTGTGGGTGCGTGCGTGTGCGTGTGCGTGTGTTGTGTGTTGTGTAGGTGTGTCGTGTGTGTGTGTGTGTGTGTGTTTGAGTGTATGGTGTGTGTGAGTGAGTGTGTGTGTGTGTGCGGTGTGGTGTTTTTGTGTGTGTTGTGTTTGTGTGCGTGTGCGTGTGCGGTGTGCGTGGCGTGCTTGCTGTGCGTGCATGCGTGTGCGTTGTGCTTGTGTGTTTGTGGTGCGTTTAGATCACATTCTCTTCTCCCCCCCCCTCTCTCATCTCTCTCACTCTCTCTCTCTCATGTCCTTCTGGAAAGCAAGGGTAAATATAGCTGTTTGTTCTTGTTTAAGAGTGTGTCAATGTGGAATATATCTCAATATTATTACTGACAAATGGCACATACTTAATTATGCGAGGTTCTGTTTAAGGATTTTGGGGTTTTAACACCTATAAAAGAGGGTTTCATTCTGGGGTATCCACATCCCAATGCCCTATGTGTGGTACAAGCATTGAAAACGAATGACATCGTTTATTTTAATGTAAAGCATGCGACTCTATTCGTAAAAAAAGTTTATTGTCTAAATTGAAGATTGCCGAGAGGAATGAAACTGCTTTTCTTCTTACATCAGAGGATGAATCCGTGATGATGAATGCAACAGAACTCAATACAATACAATGCGACGCAATGCAATACAATACAACACAACACCTAGAATCAATACAATATGATATTTTTAAACACAATGCGTACATAATAATACAATGAACACACCACAACACAATACATACCTATTAGATAATGCAGTATCAATAATAATACAATGAAACACACCACCAACACAATACAATACCATATGATATAATACAGTACAATATAATACAATGCAACACAAGCACAACACAACACATCCATATATGCTAATGCATTACAATATAATACAATGCAGACACAACGCAACACAATACATGCATACCATATGATATAATGCAGTACATATAATACAAATGCAACACACCACAACCATCACATACCATATGATATATGCAGTACAATATAATACATGCAACCACGGCAACACACAAACAATACATATGATATAACACAATACAATCACTACAATAGCAATATAATGCATACCATACAATATAATACAATGCAACACAACACACCACAACACAATACAATACCATATGATATAATGCAGTACAATATAATACAATGCAACACAACACACCACAACACAATACAACACATATGATATAATGCAGTACAATATAATCCATGCACACAACACAACACAATACAATACCATAGATATAATGCATGTACAATATAATACAATGCACAAAACACAACACAATGACAATGCCATCATGATATAATGCAGTACAACATACTTATACCAACACACCCACAACACCATACAATGCACATATGATATAATGTCACAATATAATACAATGCACACAACACACAACAATACAATACAATATGATATAATGCAGTACAATATAATACAATGCACACACAACACAACACAATACAATACCATATGATATAATGCAGTACAATATAATACAATGCAACACACCACAACACAATACAATACAATGATAATATAATGGCAATACAGTACAATACAATACAATTCAACACAACACAACACAATACAATACCATATGATATAATGCAGTACAATATAATACAATGAAACACACCACAACACAATACAATGCCATATGATATAATCGCAGTACAATATAATACAATACAACACAACACAACACAAACACAATACAATACCATATGATATATATGCCAGTACAATATAAGAACAATGCAACACACGCACCAACAATACAATACGATAACACAAACAATACAATATAACAATACAACACAATACAATACCATATGATATAATGCAGTACAAGTACAATATATATACAATGCAACACAACACAACACAATACAATACCATATGATATAATGCAGTACAATATAATACAATGAAACACACCACAACACAATACAATACCATATGATATAATACAGTACAATATAATACAATGCAACACAACACAACACAAACACAATACAATGCATAGAATACAATACAATATACAAAACAGTGCAATACAACACAACACAATACAATACATATGCAACACAAACATAATACAATTCAACACAACACAATACAATACAATACCATATGATATATGCAGCTAAACAATACAATACAAGTACATATATAATACAATGCAATGCAACACAATTACAATACAACAATGCAATACAATGCAACACACACATCTATGATATAATGCAGACCCTACAATGCATAATACAATACAATGCAACACAACACAACACAATATGCAATACCATATGATATAATGCAGTACACATATAATACAATGCAACACAACACAACACAACACAATACCATATGATATAATGCAATACAACATAATACAATGCAACACAACACAACACAATACAATACCATATGATATAATGCAGTACAATATAATACAATGCAAACACACCACAACACAATACAATACCATATGATATAATGCAGTACAATATAATACAATGCAACACAACACAACACAAATACAATACCATATGATATAATACAGTACAATATAATACAATGCAACACAACACAACACAACACAATATGACAATACCATATGATATAATGCAGTACAATACAATACAATGCTATGATAAACACAAAACAACACAATACAATACAATATGATACAATACAATACAATATACATACAATTACAACAACACAACACAACACAACACAATACCATATGATATAATGCAGTACAATATAATACAATGCAACACAACACAAACACAATACAATACCATATGATATAATGCAGTACAATATAATACAATGCAACACAACACAACACAATACAATGCCATATCATATCATGCATATGATATAATACAACAGTACCATATAATACAATACCATATGATATAATGCAACACAACACAACACAACACAACAACAACAACACAATACCATATGATATAATGCAGTACAATATAATACAATGCAACACAACACAACACAACACAATAACAATGCCATATGATATAATGCAGTACAATATAATACAATGCAACACAACACAACACAATACAATACCATATGATATAATGCAGTGTACAATATAATACAATGCAACACAGAACACACAACACAATACAATACCCATATGATATAATGCCAGTACAATATAATACAATGCAACACAACACAACACAATACAATACCATATGATATAATGCAGTACAATATAATACAATGCAACACAACACCACAACACAATACAATACCATATGATATAATGCAGTACAATATAATACAATGCAACACAACACAACACAATACAATACAATAATATATGATATAATGCAGTACAATATAATACAATGCAACACAACACAACACAACACAATACCATATGATATAATGCAGTACAATATAATACAATGCAACACAACACAACACAATACAATACCATATGATATAATGCAGTACAATATAATACAAGTCAACACACCACAACACAATACAATACCATATGATATAATGCAGTACAATATAATACAATGCACAACACAACAAATACAATACAACATACAATACCCATATGATATAATGCAATACAACCACAAAACAATACAATACCATATGAATATTATAATACAATGCAACACAACACAATACAACACAATACAACACAATAGAATAATGCAATATGATATAATGCAGTACAATATAATACAATGCAACACAACACAACACAATACAATACCATATGATATAATACAGTACAATATAATACAATGCAACACAACACAACACAACACAATACCATATGATATAATGCAGTACAATATAATACAATGGCAACACAACACAACACAATACAATACCATATGATATAATGCACAGTACAATATAATACAATGCAACACAACACAACACAATACAACATATGATATAATGCAGTACAATATAATACAATGAAACACACCACAACACAACACAATACCATATGATATAATGCAGTACAATATAATACAATGCAACACACAAAACACAACACAATACAATACCATATGATATAATGCAGTACAATATAATACAATGCAACACACAACACAACACAATACAATACATATGATATAAATGCAGTACAATATAATACAATGCACAACACAACACAACACAATGGCAATACCATACGATATAATGCAGTACAATATAATACAATGCAACACACCACAACACAATACAATACAATACAGTATAATACAGTACAATATAATACAATGCAACACAACACAACAACAACACAATACACATACCATATGATATAATGCAGTACAATATAATACAATGCAACACAACACAACACAACACAATACCCATGATATAATGCAGTACAATGCAATATAATACAACACAACACAACACAACACAAACACAATACCATATGATATAATGCAGTACAATATAATACAATGAAAAACACACAACACACAACACAATACAATACCATATGATATAATACAGTACAATATAATACAATGCAACACAACACAACACAACACAATACCATACATGATATAATGCAGTACAATATAATACAATGCAACACAAACACAACACAACACAATACAATACCATATGATATAATGCAGTACAATATAATACAATGCAACACAACACAACACAACACAATACAATACCATATGATATAATGCAGTACAATATAATACAATGCAACACAACACAACACAATACAATACCATATGATATAATGCAGTACAATATAATACAATGCAACACACCACAACACAATACAAAACAATGCAATGGCATATGATATAATGCAGTACAATATAATACAATGCAACACAACACAACACAATACAATACCATATGATATAATGCAGTACAATATAATACAATGCAACACAACACAACACAACACAATACAATACCATATGATATAATGCAGTACAATATAATACAATGCAACACAACACAACACAATACAATACAATACCATATGATATAATGCAAAAGTACAATATAATACAATGCAACACAACACATGCAACACAAACACAATGCAATACAATATGATATAATGCAGTACAATATAATACAATGCAACACAACACAACACAAACACAATACAATACCATATGATATAATGCAGTACAATATAATACAATGAAACACACAACACAATACAATACAATACCATATGATATAATGCAGTACAATATAATACAATGAAACACACCACAACACAATACAATACCATATGATATAATGCAGTACAATATAATACAACACAAACACACCACAACACAATACAATACCATATGATATAATGCAGTACAATATAATACAATGCAACACAACACAACACAATACAATGCCATATGATATAATGCCAGTACAATATAATACAATGCAACACACCACAACACAATACAATGCAATACCATATGATATAATGCAGTACAATATAATACAATGCAACACAATACAACACAATAAAATACAACACAACAGACCACAATGCAATGCAACAGTACAGTACAATACAATACGATTCATTTATAACACCAGACAAGAAAAGTCAACACAACTCAACACAACACAACTCAACACAACACAATCCAATGCTGTTCAACTCAAGACAACGCAATAGACTATTTGTATAATGGTTATGCTCGAGACACGACAGCATTTTTAGAAGAAAAAAAGATAACCAGGGAGTCCTGGCAATTAAGATTAACTCAGGATTTGCAACAATTGAGTAATATCTTTAAAGGGATAATGCTCGAAACTTTGTGCCATTCTTCAAAACAGCAAAAGTTACTCAAGTTCATATCTCTAATTTTTTTTTAAAGATATAAAGAGTGCGTGGCACAACACTAGTCTAACTATGCAGGTTCTTGCTGACACAGAACATGCCTTGAACCTCCAATGCTGTTTTAAACACTTGAGCTCTGGTGTCACTGTCTGGGTGTTGCAAAACACACAGTTTAAAACTACACCCAAAGCTAATTTTAAGTAATCTGCCCTGAATTTTGTTTTTACCTCTAAGAATTAGTCGATCAGGTAGGGGTTTTCAATTCCACCTGGGGTAACAATTGTCATCATCTATTGTTAACACATGTAGCCCCCCCCCCCCTACTAACTAACTGTTACTGACTAGCAATCTGACAGTGGTAGCTTTCTGTCAGTTATCACGTGATTTATAAAAATAATACCCCTTGTTATGAAGCATGTCAATAATGCCTATTAGAAGAAAAAAAATCTAACATAAAAAGAAAACGCTTTACATTTTAATATTTTCATGGTCCTTTATGAAGCAAAGGTATTACTTTCATATTGCTATCATACAAATATTATAACAGGGGATAATGTAGCTTCCAAACATCACCATGCAAAATTGCCCACCCCCACCCAGGTGGCAACAAAATACCCCCAAACCTGATCGACTAAACGTGCCATAAACTTTTTTTTTCAGAATTTCTTCTCTGCTTTTACATTCCTGGTTTGAAAGAACATTATCGCACTACTCCAGTGCGAGTTATACGTAATTCTACTTTTAATCTGTTGTTCTCATTCTACAAGAAGATTTTGCCATTAACCTCCCGCGCTTATGTGACTAATTCAGTTTACTGCAGTGACTTTCTTTGTCCCACAGAATGTGCTATGAAACTCCCGTGCTATTTTCAGGAATTCCTCTCTGAACTTGCTGCCAGTCAAAATGTAGAGGTAGAAATTGACTCCACTGTTACACCTCAGCAACACGGTGCTGATTGCGGAAAATATCATAGATTGACCGTTCTCAACGGGGTCCTTTAAATCAGTAAAGTCCTCTAATATCAAAACTATAGCGAAAGGTGTTGTCAGGAGGAAAAAACAAACACTGGAAGCAATCAGGGTGACAGTCAATGAAGACACTTTCTGTTGTCTGGAATCCTGGTTGGATTGTTGTTGTGTTGAAATATGTTTGTTGATTCTGACGGATCTGACCAGCGTCAACATAAGAGCACTGTTACTGACTAGCAGTAGAACGAAAGGTAGGAAACAGAACTGGATCATGTTAATCCAAGGATGTATTTTTGCAGCATACCAACTGTACATTTCTGATCCACTCATAAAACAAAAACCCTGTTTATTAATGTTAAACCCATAGAGAAGGTGAGAATACAACAATATTAAAAATATGATCACTGTACCAGCAATGACTCGTGACTTTCTCTTCGTCCACGCAGCATTGAAACGAAGTGGCCACAGCACAGAGGCAGCTCTGAGCATGGTGAGTGACACCAGCATCCATGATGATACAGGTGGCACTAAGCTGTCTGTGAACCTGACAATCTTGCACTGCCAGGTGCCCTGGTCCCTTATTAACGTAAACCGAAACATATATTTGAGGACGATGTGCAATGGAGATGCCAGTGTAAATTGGTCAGACAGGGCCAGAACTATGAAGAAAACACTGGAGGTGGATGAAGGAAGACGAAGCATGATCATAATTATTACCACATTTCCGAACGTCCCAAAGAGAACAACGATAGGATCGCCGATAATATAGATGAATTTAACCAGTTTGAGGTAGGCTATGATTATAGCAGAATACGAATCCCGTTTGAAACGGTCAGAGTTATCCATTGTGCTGCTCACTTTCATGTGGTACGAACTGAAAGTGGCTAGATTCACTGTAGTTAGTACTACCGTTTTAAGTACACGCTTTGCGTGTACAGACCCAATCCCAAGAAGAAGAAGAAGAAGTAGAGGAACAACAACAACAACCAATCAAGTTAATGTCATTAACATCAAGACATTAATTTCAAATCCTTTGTGTCATTACCATCAAGGCATCACTTTTAACGCTCAATGCGCTCTCCACATCCGTTGTGTATATAGCCTTCATAGGCTCCTACAACGTACATAATCCAGATCCAGATCAAGAAAACAAACAACAAGAAAACGACACGAGGTTTGAACTCTACACCTCTAACACTCTGTCAACCAGCTGTTTGGGCCCAGTTGATGGTCCAGTACGGTCGGTCACCCTTTTCGTAAGTCACGTGACGGATGAGACCCGGTGTGGGGTAAAATGTTCCTACGTATAAATTGACCCCGGTGAAAATGAATGACGGTTTTTGATGAATGTATAAACCACTAAAAGGCCCCGTTACACAATAATTCACCGGTATCCAAAAAGAAACGCTCATGCGTGCATATGGCTAAATTCAGCGGCACTCAGTTCAGCAGATAAATCAAAAGTGGGTCACATGAGAAGGCCTCTTAGTCCTCCTTTTATAGTGATACGCATTTAGAAATGATATATAGGGGTCTGTAAGTTTGAACAGCCTCGCATGATCTATAACAGAATATTTCTCTCGTAAATATATTACGGACAATGAAAGTGCATTATAAACAAGCAAAATGCTTTAAATGCTGACATTGAACAACACTAAGAGACCAGCATGTCTTTCTGCTACTGTATATGTCAACCCAGACTATCTTGTACTACATGCCACCCCCACCCTCCCCCTTTAATATTTCGCATTGAAAATGTTCGCCAAGAATCAGCATTCTCCCATTCTCGGGAATAATAATAATAATAATAAACGGATCATGTTATATAGCGCTTTTTATCGAGCACAAAGCGCTTTACAATCAGTATTGAAACACTCACACACGCAAACACAGACACACACGCACGTACGTGCACGCACGAGCGTCAACGCGTTCTTGCACACACACACATACCCACACACATTTCATCAAACACACAGAAAACACATTCTCACTGAAACGCACACAAACTTACTCAAACATACACTTGTACAAACACGCGCACACACGCACGCACACAAATACACACACGCACACTCACATACACAAAGCACTCACGTGTACTCACACTCACAGACACATACTCACACACACTCCTCTCCTCTCCCCCCCCCCCTCTAGTGAACACAATCTCTCCTGCGCACGCATACACTCATACACATGCAAGCAGATATACCCACACAGAACACACACAAACACACACACACACACACACACACCTGCTTGGAAGTGCGGCCGTGGGCGCACGCACACTCACATTCGCGCACACGCTCACAAAGTACATACATACACATATACACACACACACAAATTACATACATACAAACATACGGAACATACGTCGCGCACACGCACGCACACCGCACACGCGCACACACACACACACCACACACACACACACAACACACACACACACACACACACACACAACACACACACATCGCACAATCACACACACACACACACACACACAACGCACACGTGCACATGGAGATGGGGGTGTTATTAGAAAGACTGCCGGAACAGATGGGTTTTCAGGTTTGTTTTGAACGATGCTAAAGATTGACTATGTCTGACAGCAGAAGGCAATGAATTCCAGAGTTTGACTGCTGATGATGTAAAAGCTCTACCACCGTGCCTATCACGTTTAAATTTTTGTATTCGAAAGATCCTATTGTCATTTGCTGAGCGGAGAGATCGAGATGGAACGTAAATTTCAAGAAGCTCAGAGAGGTATTGCGGTGCTGTTCCCGATATGATCTGATAGCAGAGACAGGCAGCTTTGTAGTTTATTCTTTGTTGAACGGGTAGCCAATGTAACTCTTTAAGTAGAGGTGATGTGTGTTGAAGACGCTTGGCTTTGAAGACCATTCTAGCAGCAGAGTTTTGAAGTTGTTGTAAGGGTTTGAGAAGCGCCTGTGGGCAACCAAGTAGAAGGGAGTTGCAGTAATCTAATCTAGACAAAATGTATGAACTGACTAGCGTTTTGCTTGCCTCGGTCGTGAGAAAGGGGCGTATAGAGCTGATTCGCCTGAGTTCGATGTATGCAGCCTGGCAGATCTTAGTGATATGATGTTGCATGGAAAGGTCTTCATCCAAGAAAGCACCAAGGTTGCGAATATGTTCAGAAAAATGGATGTTGGAATCTCCAAGGGAAAAGGGATAGGGTTAGGATCAGCCTAGGATTATCTTATCTTCATAAAACTGAAAGAAGAAGACTTTGAGACCAAGAGTTGCAAGCATGAGGGGGTGAATAAATTGCTACAGCTTTGCTCCCCCCCGCCCCTCCCCCCCTATCCTCTCCTCTCTCTCTCTCTCTCTTCTCAGTTTCTCTCTCTCTCCGTCTCTCTCTCTCTCTCTCTCTCTCTCTCTCTTTATCTAGCTCTCTTTCTCTCTTTTTCATCCTTCTTATCTTGACTTCCATGGGGAATTAAAGTTTAACAATACAGTTTCTCCAGTATTCCAAACATCAACGTTAGGAGACATATATAGCTCTGTACAATTTCAAGTGATTATTTATGACAATTCATTAAAACAAACGTGACGGGCACGGAAATCACATCGTCAAAGGTCCAAGCCAAGAGTATCAAGGTCTTTAATACATAGCATATCGTGTGCTTTTTAGCTAGTATACCAACCTACCGAATCTTAGGACTGTAACATGAAAATATGTGAAGTATATGGCTATCATAACAAATGTCAGGGCTGATGTCAATAACAGAACAGGTGCTCAGTAGTCTAAATTAGAATAAGCCATACGCTCAATTATTAAGCATGACCAAGACATGTATCGAACTCAAAAAACAACCACGACTGTAGGAAAAAACTTCCGGTAAAGATAAATAATAATAATAATCAATAATAATAATACATAATAAATAATTAATAATCAATGAATATTTATATCTAAAACCTGATACTCCAATAGTGCACAGCTCATTGCGCTTTTTACAAAGACGACACTAAAGGTACTGAGGAAAAATAAATACACAAATTATTCAGGCAGATACTAATTATACTGAGCAGTAAAATCATACATGAAAAATCACACACACAGATTACAAACATCAAATAAGACCTAAGCATGCATAACATAGCATGTCGCACCAAACAATGAATAATAAAAAGTGTAAGACACACCCAATCTTACACACCACCCACCCACCCACACACCCCCACAGAGAGAGAGAGGAGAGAGAGAGAGAGAGAGAGAGAACAGAGAGACAGAGATGGCAGAGAGACAGAGAGAGAGACGGAAGGAGCCGAGAGAGAACCATCAGAGAGAGAGAGACCGAGAAACGAGATCACGGAGAGAGAGAGAGAGACCGAGAGAGAGACACAGAGAGAGAGAGAGAGAGAGAGAGAGAGAGGAGAGAGAGAGAGAGATGAGAGATGGAAGATCAGAGCACAGAGAGGAGAGAGAGAGAGAGAGAGAGAGAGAGAGAGAAACACGCTCTGAGTGTAGATATTGGCATAGCAAAAAATAACATTTTTTGAATGACAACTTTAACGTCCTGGGCCTGTATTCACGTTGAGATAGCATGAGACTTAGCATCATGCTAACTTAGAAGCTCTTCCAATGTCCTATAGGATTTAATAGGACTTTTGGAAGAGCTTTTAAGTTAGCATGATGCTAAGTTTCATGCTATCTCAACGTGAATACAGGCCCAGGTTAGCAATGAGTTTCACTTTTTGGGGTAATACCCTCTTTTCTACTGCAAAATGTGAAGCGATTCTGAGCTGGAAATCTAGTGCATTTAGAACAATAACAAAAATTACCAGGTAGCTGAATAAGAATTGAGATTGTAATATGTGCATTCAAATGCAATGTGTTTGCATTAGGGAAGAAAACACTTTTAGGAATTGGGTTTTGAAGTCTTGTGACACAAACCATAACATTCTTGACATATTTGTAGCGACTCTGATCTGAACTTGCTGCTGGCCAAACAGTAAATGTGGAAGTTTACAGCACTGTTGCAGTAGAACAAGAAATAACTGACAGCACTGAACATTGAATACTGTCCGCTTTGCATGAGAATGTCCATGTCAAAATAATCATATTCATATGCCAAGATACGTACAGCTAAAGGTGTTGTCAGGAGGACAAAACACACACACTGGCAGCAATCAAGGTGACAGTCAATGAGGACACTTCCTGCTCTCTGAAATCCGTGGTGCTTTGTTGCCTAGGAACACGTTTGTTTGTTCTGACTGATCTGATCAATGTTCGCAAAAGAACACTGTTGCTGATGGTCAACATTACGAAAGGTAAAACCCAGATGTTGAGCAATCGAAACCAAAACATGTAGAGTCTTGATCCAGACATATTGCAAAACCCTTCTTCAACCGGATACTCTCTAAGAAGGTGCCAATTCATTGCAAGAATAAAGGTGATCACTATGCCAGCTGTAACTCGTGACTTTCCCTTGGTCCACACAGCACTGACACGACGTGGCCACAGCCCAGAAGCAGCTCTAAGCATGGTGAGTGACACCAGCATCCAAGACGATAGAACTGTCACCGTGCGAAAGGCAATTCTATAAAACTTGCACTGCCAGGTTCTGTCATCTCTGGAGTATTCTCCATCTAAGGTTTTGTAAAGCAGTCGGTCCAGAGGCCCTAGTATCAGCATCAACTGGTCAGACAGGGCCAGGGTTTTGAAGAACACACTATATGTGGACGAAGGAAGACGACGCATGACTATGATTATCATACAATTGCCCCCAAATCCTAAAACAAAGAGAACAGGGTCACCTATTTGCTTGATGAGACGAGCTACGACTATATAGACGTGATGTTGATCTTTCCAAGAAACACCATCCTCTTTGGATTGCTCTGAGTTCTCTGTTGAACTGGTCGGTTCAAACAATGGGTCACTGAAGATGGCTGGACTGTTGTCAATTATCATTGTGGACTTTGTGATCAGTCTGTGTTCGCACAGGACGTGCTATGGAGTTGTGGGGATAATTCTGGAATTTTCATTCAGATGTTATTGCTTTGAATAATATTTTAATTATCATATTTTTTGCTACTTTGCTGAAGTGGTGCCTTGAGGACAGTTCCAGTTAATAGTGTTATTCATTGATATTTTGAGGTAACAATTTCATATTTTTTACAGAACTAGACAGTGGTACCAGCAGCAGCAGCAGCAGCAGTAGTAGTAGTCCAATCATCATCATCATCATCATCAACATCATCATTCTCATCTCCATCATCATCAAAACAACAACAACATCATCATCACCATCGTCAGTCATCATCATCATCATCACAGCAACAACAACAACAACAACAACAACAACAACATTGCATCATCATCATCATCATCATCATCACCAGTATCATCATCATCACCATCATCATCATCATCAGCATCATCATCATCAACAACAACAACAACAGCAGCAGCATCATCACCACCATCGTCAGCATCATACATCATCATCATCATCCAACAACAACAACAAACAACAACAACAAGCATCCATCATCATCATCAGCATCACCATCAGCATCATCAGCACCCAATCATCAGCAGCTCATCATCAACAACAACAACAACAAACAACAACATCATCATCATCACATCATCATCACCAGCAGCACATCATCATGGCTCATCATCATCATCATCATCGTTCGGTGCGCACAACAACAACAACAACAACAACAACAACATCATCATCATCATCATCATCAGCAGCATCATCACCACCATCATCATCAGCATCATGCATCCACAACAACAACAACAACAAACAACAACAACAACAACAAACAACATCAACATCAGCATCATCATCATCACCACCACCATCACACAACAACAACAACAACAACAAAACAACAACAACAAACAACAACAACATCATCATCAATCATCATCATCATCATCACATCATATCATCATCATCATCTCAATCATTTTAGTAGTGTTGTAGTTGTTTCTATATCCTCCACCCTTTTGCTGCTATAATTTCTGCTCTCTACATTTCCAAATATGAACTTCTCGAAAAATTATAAGTGAATATTGATTAAATAGGGTGCCACCCAAAATAGCAACCCATTAACTGGAAACGTTTCAATCGTTGTTTGAAACATGAATTTAATTTTGTCTTTTGAATTCATCACATATGTTATTTAGTGCAAACAATTCATCCACCTTCTGGAACGTTATGCTAGCAACATCCTCTAATCCATTGCTTTCTTCAAGTCTGATTTTCCTTTCGTTACGGTCACAAAATATTTCCTGCTTGTTTTTCTGTCATAAAATTGTTTAAATTGTTTCTTCTTTGAGCTCCATGAAAATGAAACTGTGGTTGAAATTAGAGGTAGTAGGACGGACGATAATTTGACTGTAAACAGCAGTTATTGTCTATAAGAAGAAAAGGGGTGGGGGTGAATAGGGGTGGGTGTAGAGGAATGATAGATCAGAAGGGATGGATGAATGAAGGAGAGAAATGATGCCAACTCAGATGAAAAGATTCCAGTAGGCAAAGAGATAAGAGATAAGAAGGATAGACATTTGCTGGCTTCAAAAGGAGTTAAGTGGTTTGAACAGTCCAGAAGATTGCTTCGTCAAAAGGAAAGGTGAAGGGGAGAGGGGGAGAGCAAAGACGAACAGAGATGGTGGGTGTGACGGTTCCAAGTGGGGGAGTGGCTTAGAGAAGGAGGGGTGAATAATATAGGTACTACTGTTTTAACTTCATTTAGAGTTAAAATTTATTAAAAATAAAAATTCTAAAGCAAATGCAATCCTAATGGCAAGCATCTATGCAAATTGTAACGATGCCCTTCCACATTGCAATTATAAAGCAATGGAAGTTATAGTTTTAGAAGCAATGAAGTCCATAGCTGTTATAATAATCAGCGAAGTTTCTTTGTGAAGCAATGGCATTCACGTTCACTCACTTTGCAAAGGCGTTTCCAAGTGTGGTGAAAGACTCGTTGGTAGAGGAAGGGTTCGATAGTCTGCCAGCTCTACTTTCTGCCCGTGGAGACAACATTGTCTCCCTAAAAATCAGAAAGGGACATGTTGCCATGGTGAGGAAGACCACCACATCTCTTCAAAACCAACATGGACATGCGCCATGTTCTGTGCAGTGTCACACCCTGATGATCTGATGCAACCACTGACACAAAATCACACGCAAATAACAAAACAAGAGCAGGGGTGTTGGAGGGGGACATTAATAGTAGATTAGTGTTTGGGGGGTTTAACTTCTGTCTTTACCTGTTTGATGAATGAAAACGATTGTAAAATTGATGCAGGAGCTGTGTTAAATATCACATTATACACAGAATCCCGCCTTGGATTGGCATGTCAAACCAAAACCATAACATAGGCTAGAACACCAAGGCTACATCAAAATGTTGTTATGCTTATGCATAGGATGCGGGGATCGTCTTTAGCCATGACAAGATCCTAGCATAACATATTAGTCCTCTAAAATCCCCCAAAACGGAGTGTTGCTGGCCCACCGGTGGTGAGAAAAAGTTAATCAAAAACCAATCACCACCCGTAAGTTTGTCATCACTAGCTGATGCATTGGTACCATAGTGTTCAAGTGCTTCAGCTGTTCAGATGATACCTGGAGTCTTGTTCCAGTGTGGTGTGTGTGGTGTGGTGGTTAGGGGGGTTTTTGTGGGAGGAATAAGAGGGCGGTAGGTTATCAGTGTGACTTGTGTTGACATGGCTACAAGACTCCAGGGATCATCTCAACAGCTGAAGCACTTGAATACTATGGTACAAATGCAGCAGCTAGGAGTGAGAACATTTTTCTTGTGTGACCTTTTTTGATTACCCCGCCATGTGGTCAGTCACACTCCGTTTTCGGGGGATTTTAGAGACTAATTATGTTATGCTATGAGCTTGTCATTGTTAAAGACAATCCCTGCATAAATATGCATAGCATAACAACATTTTGATGTAGCCTTCTGTTTTCTAGCCTATGTTTTATTGGTCTTGGTTTGACATGGCCTTAATCCAAGGCGAGATTCTGAGTATAATGTGATATTTAACACAGCTCCTGCATCAATGTTACAATCGTTTTCATTCATCAAACAGGTAAAGACAGAAGTTAAACCCCCCAAACACTAATCTACTATTAATTTCCCCCTCCAACAACCCTGCTTTGTTTTGTAATGTGCATGTGATTTTGTGTCAGTGGTCGCATCAGATCATCAGGGTGTAACACTGCACAGAACATGGCGCATGTCCATGTTGGTTTTGAAGAGATGTGGTGGTCTTCCTCACCATGGCAACATGTCCCTTTCTGATTTTTAGGGAGACAATGTTGTCTCCACGGGCAGAAAGTAGAGCTGGCAGACTATCGAACCCTTCCTCTACCAACGAGTCTTTCACCACACTTGGAAACGCCTTTGCAAAGTGAGTGAACGTGAATGCCATTGCTTCACAAAGAAACTTCGCTGATTATTATAACAGCTATGGACTTCATTGCTTCTAAAACTATAACTTCCATTGCTTTATAATTGCAATGTGGAAGGGCATCGTTACAATTTGCATAGATGCTTGCCATTAGGATTGCATTTGCTTTAGCTCTAAATGAAGTTAAACATAGTACCTATATTATTCACCCCTCCTTCTCTAAGCCACTCCCCCACTTGGAACCGTCACACCCACCATCTCTGTTCGTCTTTGCTCTCCCCCTCTCCCCTTCACCTTTCCTTTTGACGAAGCAATCTTCTGGACTGTTCAAACCACTTAACTCCTTTTGAAGCCAGCAAATGTCTATCCTTCTTATCTCTTATCTCTTTGCCTACTGGAATCTTTTCATCTGAGTTGGCATCATTTCTCTCCTTCATTCATCCATCCCTTCTGATCTATCATTCCTCTACACCCACCCCTATTCACCCCCACCCCTTTTCTTCTTATAGACAATAACTGCTGTTTACAGTCAAATTATCGTCCGTCCTACTACCTCTAATTTCAACCACAGTTTCATTTTCATGGAGCTCAAAGAAGAAACAATTTAAACAATTTTATGACAGAAAAACAAGCAGGAAATATTTTGTGACCGTAACGAAAGGAAAAATCAGACTTGAAGAAAGCAATGGATTAGAGGATGTTGCTAGCATAACGTTCCAGAAGGTGGATGAATTGTTTGCACTAAATAACATATGTGATGAATTCAAAAGACAAAATTAAATTCATGTTTCAAACAACGATTGAAACGTTTCCAGTTAATGGGTTGCTATTTTGGGTGGCACCCTATTTAATCAATATTCACTTATAATTTTTCGAGAAGTTCATATTTGGAAATGTAGAGAGCAGAAATTATAGCAGCAAAAGGGTGGAGGATATAGAAACAACTACAACACTACTAAAAATTGAGATGATGATGATGATGATGATGATGATGATGATGATGATTGATGATGATGTTGATGTTGTTGTTGTTGTTGTTGTTGTTGTTGTTGTTGTTTTTGTTGATGGTGGTGGTGATGATGATGATGATGATGATGATGATGTTGTTGTTGTTGTTGTTGTTGTTGTTGCTGTTGTTTGTTGATGATGATGATGATGATGATGATGGTGATGATGATGATGATGTATGATGATGATGATGTTGTTTGTTGTTGTTGTTGTTGTTGTTGATGATGATGATGATGCTGATGATGACGGATGATGATGATGATGATGATGATGATGATGATGTTGTTGTTGTTGTTGTTGATGATTGTATGATGGATGTGATGATGATGATG
>CM065711.1:7647208-7654708 GCA_017654935.2 Phymorhynchus buccinoides | reverse complement strand
CTATGGAGTATCAGGTTATATAAATATTCATTATTATTATTATTATTATTATTATTATTATTATTATTATTATTATTTATCTTTACCGGAATTTTTTTTCCTACAGTCTCTATGCTTAATAATTGAGCGTAATGGCTTATTCTAATTTAGACTACTGAGCACCTGTTCTGTTATTGACATCAGCCCTGACATTTGTTATGATAGCCATATACTTCACATATTTTCATGTTACAGTCCTAAGATTCGGTAGGTTGGTATACTAGCTAAAAAGCACACGATATGCTATGTATTAAAGACCTTGATACTCTTGGCTTGGACCTTTGACGATGTGATTTCCGTGCCCGTCACGTTTGTTTTAATGAATTGTCATAAATAATCACTTGAAATTGTACAGAGCTATATATGTCTCCTAACGTTGATGTTTGGAATACTGGAGAAACTGTATTGTTAAACTTTAATTCCCCATGGAAGTCAAGATAAGAAGGATGAAAAAGAGAGAAAGAGAGCTAGATAAAGAGAGAGAGAGAGAGAGAGAGAGAGAGAGAGAGAGAGAGAGAGAGAGAGAGAGAGAGAGAGAGGGGGGGGGGAGGGGCGGGGGAGCAAAGCTGTAATTTATTCACCCCCTCATGCTTGCAACTCTTGGTCTCAAAGTCTTCTTCTTTCAGTTTTATGAAGATAATCCTAGGCTGATCCTAACCCTATCCCTTTTCCCTTGGAGATTCCAACATCCATTTTTCTGAACATATTCGCAACCTTGGTGCTTTCTTGGATGAAGACCTTTCCATGCAACATCATATCACTAAGATCTGCCAGGCTGCATACATCGAACTCAGGCGAATCAGCTCTATACGCCCCTTTCTCACGACCGAGGCAACCAAAACGCTAGTCAGTTCATACATTTTGTCTAGATTAGATTACTGCAACTCCCTTCTACTTGGTTGCCCACAGGCGCTTCTCAAACCCTTACAACAACTTCAAAACTCTGCTGCTAGAATGGTCTTCAAAGCCAAGCGTCTTCAACACACATCACGTCTACTTAAAGAGTTACATTGGCTACCCGTTCAACAAAGAATAAACTACAAAGCTGCCTGTCTCTGCTATCAGATCATATCGGGAACAGCACCGCAATACCTCTCTGAGCTTCTTGAAATTTACGTTCCATCTCGATCTCTCCGCTCAGCAAATGACAATAGGATCTTTCGAATACAAAAATTTAAACGTGATAGGCACGGTGGTAGAGCTTTTACATCATCAGCAGTCAAACTCTGGAATTCATTGCCTTCTGCTGTCAGACATAGTCAATCTTTAGCATCGTTCAAAACAAACCTGAAAACCCATCTGTTCCGGCAGTCTTTCCAATAACACCCCCATCTCCATGTGCACGTGTGTGTGCGTGTGTGTGTGTGTGTGTGTGTGATTGTGCGATGTGTGTGTGTGTGTGTGTGTGTGTGTGTGTGTGTGTGTGTGTGTGTGTGTGTGTGTGTGTGTGTGTGTTTGTGTGTGCGTGTGCGTGTGCGTGCGTGTGCGCGACGTATGTCCGTATGTTTGTATGTATGTAATTTTGTGTGTGTGTATATGTATGTATGTACTTTGTGAGCGTGTGCGCGAATGTGAGTGTGCGTGCGCCCACGGCCGCACTTCCAAGCAGGTGTGTGTGTGTGTGTGAGTGTGTTGTGTGTGTTCTGTGTGGGTATATCTGCTTGCATGTGTATGAGTGTATGCGTGCGCAGGAGAGATTGTGTTCACTAGAGAGAGGGGGGGGGGGAGAGGAGTGTGTGTGAGTATGTGTCTGTGAGTGTGAGTACACGTGAGTGCTTTGTGTATGTGAGTGTGCGTGTGTGTGTATGTGTGTGCGTGCGTGTGCGCGTGTTTGTACAAGTGTATGCTTGAGTAAGTTTGTGTGCGCTTCAGTGAGAATGTGTTTTCTGTGTGTTTGATGAAATGTGTGTGGGTATGTTTGTGTGCAAGAACGCGTTTACGCTCGTGCGTGCACGTACGTGCGTGTGCGTCTGTTTTGCGTGTGTGAGTGTTTCAATACTGATTGTAAAGCGCTTTGTGCTCGATAAAAAGCGCTATATAAATATCCGTTTATTATTATTATTATTATTCCCGAGAATGGGAGAATGCTGATTCTTGGCGAACATTTTCAATGCGAAATATTAAAGGGGGAGGGTGGGGGTGGCATGTAGTACAAGATAGTCTGGGTTGACATATACAGTAGCAGAAAGACATGCTGGTCTCTTAGTGTTGTTCAATGTCAGCATTTAAAGCATTTTGCTTGTTTATAATGCACTTTCATTGTCCGTAATATATTTACGAGAGAAATATTCTGTTATAGATCATGCGAGGCTGTTCAAACTTACAGACCCCTATATATCATTTCTAAATGCGTATCACTATAAAAGGAGGACTAAGAGGCCTTCTCATGTGACCCACTTTTGATTTATCTGCTGAACTGAGTGCCGCTGAATTTAGCCATATGCACGCATGAGCGTTTCTTTTTGGATACCGGTGAATTATTGTGTAACGGGGCCTTTTAGTGGTTTATACATTCATCAAAAACCGTCATTCATTTTCACCGGGGTCAATTTATACGTAGGAACATTTTACCCCACACCGGGTCTCATCCGTCACGTGACTTACGAAAAGGGTGACCGACCGTACTGGACCATCAACTGGGCCCAAACAGCTGGTTGACAGAGTGTTAGAGGTGTAGAGTTCAAACCTCGTGTCGTTTTCTTGTTGTTTGTTTTCTTGATCTGGATCTGGATTATGTACGTTGTAGGATCCTATGAAGGCTATTTACTCAACGGATGTGGAGAGCGCATTGAGCGTTAAAAGTGATGCCTTGATGGTAATGACACAAAGGATTTGAAATTAATGTCTTGAGGTTAATGACATTAACTTGATTGGTTGTTGTTGTTGTTCCTCTACTTCTTCTTCTTCTTCTTGGGATTGGGTCTGTACACGCAAAGCGTGTACTTAAAACGGTAGTACTAACTACAGTGAATCTAGCCACTTTCAGTTCGTACCACATGAAAGTGAGCAGCACAATGGATAACTCTGACCGTTTCAAACGGGATTCGTATTCTGCTATAATCATAGCCTACCTCAAACTGGTTAAATTCATCTATATTATCGGCGATCCTATCGTTGTTCTCTTTGGGACGTTCGGAAATGTGGTAATAATTATGATCATGCTTCGTCTTCCTTCGTCCACCTCCAGTGTTTTCTTCATAGTTCTGACCCTGTCTGACCAGCTTACACTGACATCTCCATTGCAGGTCGTCCTCAAACATGTGTTTCGGTTTATGTTAATAAGGAACCAGGGCACCTGGCAGTGCAAGATTGTCAGGTTCACAGACAGCTTAGTGCCACCTGTATCATCATGGATGCTGGTGTCACTCACCATGCTCAGAGCTGCTTCTGTGCTGTGGCCACTTCGCGTCAATTCTGCGTGGACGAAGAGAAAGTCACGAGTCATTGCTGGTACAGTGATCATATTTTTAATATTGTTGTATTCTCACCTTCTCTATGGGTTTAACATTAATAAACAGGGTTTTTGTTTTATGAGTGGATCAGAAATGTACAGTTGGTATGCTGCAAAAATACATCCTTGGATTAACATGATCCAGTTCTGTTTCCTACCTTTCGTTCTACTGCTAGTCAGTAACAGTGCTCTTATGTTGACGCTGGTCAGATCCGTCAGAATCAACAAACATATTTCAACACAACAACAATCCAACCAGGATTCCAGACAACAGAAAGTGTCTTCACTGACGGTCACCATGATTGTTGCCAATGTTTGTTTTTTCCTCCTGACAACACCTTTCGCTATAGTTTTGATATTAGAGGACTTTACTGATTTAAAGGACCCCGTTGAGAACGGTCAATCTATGATATTTTCCGCAATCAGCACCGTGTTGCTGAGGTGTAACAGTGGAGTCAATTTCTACCTCTACATTTTGACTGGCAGCAAGTTCAGAGAGGAATTCCTGAAAATAGCACGGGAGTTTCATAGCACATTCTGTGGGACAAAGAAAGTCACTGCAGTAAACTGAATTAGTCACATAAGCGCGGGAGGTTAATGGCAAAATCTTCTTGTAGAATGAGAACAACAGATTAAAAGTAGAATTACGTATAACTCGCACTGGAGTAGTGCGATAATGTTCTTTCAAACCAGGAATGTAAAAGCAGAGAAGAAATTCTGAAAAAAAAAGTTTATGGCACGTTTAGTCGATCAGGTTTGGGGGTATTTTGTTGCCACCTGGGTGGGGGTGGGCAATTTTGCATGGTGATGTTTGGAAGCTACATTATCCCCTGTTATAATATTTGTATGATAGCAATATGAAAGTAATACCTTTGCTTCATAAAGGACCATGAAAATATTAAAATGTAAAGCGTTTTCTTTTTATGTTAGATTTTTTTTCTTCTAATAGGCATTATTGACATGCTTCATAACAAGGGGTATTATTTTTATAAATCACGTGATAACTGACAGAAAGCTACCACTGTCAGATTGCTAGTCAGTAACAGTTAGTTAGTAGGGGGGGGGGGGCTACATGTGTTAACAATAGATGATGACAATTGTTACCCCAGGTGGAATTGAAAACCCCTACCTGATCGACTAATTCTTAGAGGTAAAAACAAAATTCAGGGCAGATTACTTAAAATTAGCTTTGGGTGTAGTTTTAAACTGTGTGTTTTGCAACACCCAGACAGTGACACCAGAGCTCAAGTGTTTAAAACAGCATTGGAGGTTCAAGGCATGTTCTGTGTCAGCAAGAACCTGCATAGTTAGACTAGTGTTGTGCCACGCACTCTTTATATCTTTAAAAAAAATTAGAGATATGAACTTGAGTAACTTTTGCTGTTTTGAAGAATGGCACAAAGTTTCGAGCATTATCCCTTTAAAGATATTACTCAATTGTTGCAAATCCTGAGTTAATCTTAATTGCCAGGACTCCCTGGTTATCTTTTTTTCTTCTAAAAATGCTGTCGTGTCTCGAGCATAACCATTATACAAATAGTCTATTGCGTTGTCTTGAGTTGAACAGCATTGGATTGTGTTGTGTTGAGTTGTGTTGTGTTGAGTTGTGTTGACTTTTCTTGTCTGGTGTTATAATGAATCGTATTGTATTGTACTGTACTGTTGCATTGCATTGTGGTCTGTTGTGTTGTATTTTATTGTGTTGTGTTGTGTTGCATTGTATTATATTGTACTGCATTATATCATATGGTATTGCATTGTATTGTGTTGTGGTGTGTTGCATTGTATTATATTGTACTGCATTATATCATATGGCATTGTATTGTGTTGTGTTGTGTTGCATTGTATTATATTGTACTGCATTATATCATATGGTATTGTATTGTGTTGTGGTGTGTTTCATTGTATTATATTGTACTGCATTATATCATATGGTATTGTATTGTGTTGTGGTGTGTTTCATTGTATTATATTGTACTGCATTATATCATATGGTATTGTATTGTGTTGTGTTGTGTTGTGTTGCATTGTATTATATTGTACTGCATTATATCATATGGTATTGTATTGTGTTGTGTTGTGTTGTGTTGCATTGTATTATATTGTACTGCATTATATCATATTGTATTGCATTGTGTTGTGTTGTGTTGTGTTGCATTGTATTATATTGTACTGCATTATATCATATGGTATTGTATTGTGTTTGTGTTGTGTTGCATTGTATTATATTGTACTGCATTATATCATATGGTATTGTATTGTGTTGTGTTGTGTTGTGTTGTGTTGTATTGTATTATATTGCACTGTATAATATTGTATTGTATTGTATTGTGTTGTGTTGTGTTGCATTGTATTATATTGTACTGCATTATATCATATTGTATTGTATTGTGTTGTGTTGTGTTGTGTTGCATTGTATTATATTGTACTGCATTATATCATATGGTATTGTATTGTGTTGTGTTGTGTTGCATTGTATTATATTGTACTGCATTATATCATATGGTATTGTATTGTGTTGTGTTGTGTTGTGTTGCATTGTATTATATTGTACTGCATTATATCATATGGTATTGTATTGTGTTGTGTTGTGTTTGTTGCATTGCATTATATTGTACTGTACTGCATTATATCATATTGTATTGTGTTGTGTTGTGTTGTGTTGCATTGTATTATATTGTACTGCATTATATCATATGGTATTGTATTGTATTGTGTTGTGTTGTGTTTCATTGTATTATATTGTACTGCATTATATCATATGGTATTGTGTTGTGTTGTGTTGTGTTGCATTGTATTATATTGTACTGCATTATATCATATGGTAATTGTATTGTGTTGTGTTGTGTTGTGTTGCATTGTATTATATTGTACTGCATTATATCATATGGTATTGTATTGTGTTGTGTTGTGTTGTGTTGCATTGTATTATATTGTACTGTATTATATCATATGGTATTGTATTGTGTTGTGGTGTGTTGCATTGTATTATATTGTACTGCATTATATCATATGGTATTGCATTGTGTTGTGTTGTGTTGCATTGTATTATATTGTACTGCATTATATCATATCGTATTGTATTGTGTTGTGTTGTGTTGTGTTGCATTGTATTATATTGTACTGCATTATATCATATGGTATTGTGTTGTGTTGTGTTGTGTTGCATTGTATTATATTGTACTGCATTATATCATATGGTATTGTATTGTGTTGTGTTGTGTTGCATTGTATTATATTGTACTGCATTATATCATATGGCATTGTATTGTGTTGTGTTGTGTTGCATTGTATTATATTGTACTGTATAATATCATATGGTATTGTATTGTGTTGTGTTGTGTTGCATTGTATTATATTGTACTGCATTATATCATATGGTATTGTGTTGTGTTGTGTTGTGTTGCATTGTATTATATTGTACTGTATAATATCATATGGTATTGTATTGTGTTGTGTTGTGTTGCATTGTATTATATTGTACTGCATTATATCATATGGCATTGTATTGTGTTGTGTTGTGTTGCATTGTATTATATTGTACTGTATAATATCATATGGTATTGTATTGTGTTGTGTTGTGTTGCATTGTATTATATTGTACTGCATTATATCATATGGTATTGCATTGTGTTGTGTTGTGTTGCATTGTATTATATTGTACTGCATTATATCATATGGTATTGTATTGTGTTGTGTTGTGTTGCATTGTATTATATTGTACTGCATTATATCATATGGTATTGTATTGTGTTGTGTTGTGTTGCATTGTATTATATTGTACTGCATTATATCATATGGTATTGTATTGTGTTGTGTTGTGTTGTGTTGCATTGTATTATATTGTACTGCATTATATCATATGGTATTGTATTGTGTTGTGTTGTGTTGCATTGTATTATATTGTACTGCATTATATCATATGGTATTGTATTGTGTTGTGTTGTGTTGCATTGTATTATATTGTACTGCATTATATCATATGGTATTGTATTGTGTTGTGTTGTGTT
>CM065711.1:7614708-7642208 GCA_017654935.2 Phymorhynchus buccinoides | reverse complement strand
TTCAATCCTGGTCAACTATTAAATCAAAAGAAAGTTTCACATTCAATTGTCATTCATCTTCAGTTCACTCTCCACACTAAATATAAAATTCCTTCGGGTGTTTCGCCTTTTCTTAATATTCCTAGAAAAGGGAAACTATTTCAATAACACATTTTCTTAATTAATCCTCAAATTGTCTCCCATTTGAGTTTTCCAAAACCATCTCCATTTACAAGTACACAAGTAGTAGGTTCCTTCGTAGTTATCCAAAACTAACTCATTTCATCTACTACTCAATCCCACAAACCAAACTGGCAGTAAATAGCGCAGGTGCTCCCAGTGCACTCCTGCCGTTTTCTCTTCAACCAGGCCCGCCGGTGCAGACGAAGTCGCGTCTGCCCGCGTGCATCCTGGTGTTGCCGACTCTGTCACTTTGTTCCAGACCGCCGCACGGAAAGGATAGTCAGCGCGTCAAAGGAGATGGGGCCCATGCCACACCACTCTCCTAGCCAGCCACAGAAGCTGAAATGATCGATACCAACCATATACAAGCTATCCAAAATATGTACGTGTTAACAGCCCACGAGACTTACCAACCAAATAGTCTCCTGTTAACAAAGAACAAACCACCATCAAAATGGAACAAACTGATTATTACCAAACAACAACGCACTCAACACAACACCTTGGAACCTGCAAACTATCATTGACTTCTTCCAACATTCACAAAGAGTAATACCTTTGACACACCACCTTGACGTCTATCACAACCAAGTAACGAACTCACCAAACGAAGCCAAAAATTAGAATTCCATACAAGGAATGCAACAACTGTATTCATAGAAATAACAAGAGAGTAAACCCATAGGTACGAACCTGCATCAACAGCAGCTTACAAAAACATAAGTGAGTTGCCCCCGGTCCACATCCCAAAGCAAACAGCTGAGGACCAAAAAAAAACGTTGTGTCCCATTCAAGACAAACATGGCAACTGAACTCAACTGAACGAAAACCGTCAATACACATCTGCGCGTCACGTGATACGCATACTGCGCTGAGGTTCCAAACCAGAAATATGGCATCACAAAAAACGCCCAAAACACTGCGTAACAGCAGTGCAACACCAGTAAAGTCCCGATTTTTTTAACAATGCGGATAGGTGTAGCAGTAACCACGCCTCGGTTAAACCTCATCGGCTATGGTAACGCCACAATCTACTATAATACTATAGATTGCTCTGAGTAACATAAAGAATGTCCACAGTGAAGGTTCAAGCTGAGCAAGAAGACTTTCTACGAGAGAATGGTTGTCCTCTTTGCACCAGATTGAAAGTCCACAATAAAAGCAAACCAGCACTAAGTTAAAACGAAAAGGTAAAAATCTTATAAATGACAAAAATAATAATGTTCTAAAATTATGTTTTAAAAAGATAATTGACATGACTAGGGAGGGCCAACTACTGATATGGAATCCAAAATTTGGATAACAATAGAATGAATATAAAATCTCAGTTATAAGCTGAAGGACTAAAAGGTTGGTACATTTGAAATGCAGAATAGTTTGCTTTGATAAAACTTGTTTGTGTCCAATATCTATCTATCTATCTATCTATATACTGGGAGAAAAGGTAAATCAACACATTTTATAATGTTTTTTGTTTTTTGTTTTTTTGAACACGGAACATTTAATTAAGTTAGCATTAACTGGTTTTGTTTTTGAGGTTCACACATACAGACATTGGACACAGAAACGTTTGATCAAAGCTAACTATCTATCTATCTATCTATGTGAACACGATAACGTTTGACCATAGGTACCTGGGACGCGTACATTTTGCATGCGGACATGTACTACGAATATCGAGGCCAAGGCCGAAAATGAAGGTTATAGGTCAAAGGTCAAGGTCACTGGAGCCGGATATATATTTCAGCACATTTATGCATGGGTGAGAGAGAGAGAGAAAAAGAAAGTGCTGTACCTTAGCCAGGTAACCACAGGACCAGCCAGGCGTGAACCCACAACGCTGAGTCATGCCTTCGTACTCTCTCACTCAACGGCCCAGACAGCTCCAGGTGGGATGGTGTGTGGTGGCTGCGTCATACGCTCTTTGTTATGACCCCTTTGTTACATGTTGAACAGAAAAGGGGTGTGAGGTGATTGTGACGTGTTTACGAAAATCAAGTATAACTTAATGCAACAAAAAGCGCTTTTAGAAATTTTATATCTGCCATGAAGATATGTTGGTTGAAAAGGTTAATGTGTGAGTCTGAATGGAGAGAATTTATAATTAACATGTATCTTAAACTGGATAAGGTAAATAATCTTGGAGCTGAATATTCAAATGTTGTTATGACAGATATTAATAATCCATTCTGGAAAGACGTTATGAAGCATTATAAGAAATTGTGTTTGAAATGCAGTCCCACCTCTGTACATGAATTTATGGCAGAATGTATTCATTATAATGTTAATATTTTAAGGGACAGAAAAGTGGTTTTTATACAGGATTGGTGTGATCATGGTATTTTTCTGATTAAACATTTAATAAATGATGATGGCAATTTGATGACATATTATGAATTTTTAGATAAATACAAAGGTATAAGAACAAATTTTCTTTTGTATGAAGGTATTTTAAACGCAGTCCGTAACTATTGCAAAAAAACAGATATAAACTCCTAGACCAAAAAGCCTGGTTTTGTATTAAAAGAGGAAACAAATTTGTGCAAAATATTTTGAATGAAAATAATACCTCTCCATCTGCTGTTAGTAAATGGAATAACCTTTTTGAAAACTTAAGTTGGAAACACATTTTTCTTCAATGCTATAAAGCTTCTACAGATGTACAACTTAGGTGGTTTCAATGTAGACTCCTACATAGACTGCTTCCAACTCAGAAATATCTTTTTCAATGTAAAATTGTTGACTCCCCATCCTGTAATTTTTGTGAACAAGAAGAACAGACTATTCCACATATGTTATTTGACTGTACTATTGTTAATAGGTTTTGGAGAAATCTGCCATGCTTGATTAAAGATAAATGCCAACACTGTAATAATTTGATTATTGACAAAGAACTGGTTCTTTTTGGGGTGAAACAAAATGTGAAAACAGACAAAGTTCTGGATTTTATTTTAATTTTTGCCAAATTCTATATTTATAAATGTAAATTACAAGATGTCCATCCTAACCTGCAGGTTTTTTTCACAGTTTTAAGGTACAGAACTAACCTAGAAAAATATAGAGCCTTTTTGAATGGTAACTTGGGACAATTTGAGGAAAACTGGTTTCCATATTCTCCTATTATGTCATAGCCCCCTTTATGAAATGTGCACTGTGTGTACATTACGTCCTTGAATTGTGTCGTTTTCCTTTCTTCATAGCTTGTGATGTGAGTGCTTGTTAGTATCTTGCTATAATATTATAATTCAAAGTCCCTTTCCTGTTGTAATGACCCTTTTCTACTATTACTATTATTCCTTTGTAACCACCACCAGTATGTATTGTTTCTGTTGATGCTTTGTGTGAATGCATGTGTGTCCTTAGCACTTCACTGATAATAGCAATAGTCAAGTCCTTATACAGTATTAATCTTTGACTTTTACCAGTTACCTATGTTGTTTTTCAGACATTAGAGATTAGACTAGAACTTACCCTGGTTTATTAATGACTACAATGTTTTCTATATTAAATATGAATAGGAGAGAGATGGGGGAGGGGGAGGGGGAGGGAGGGGGAGTGAGAGAGAGAGTTTATGTATGTCCCATGGATGTGTGTTTTTTGTGTGAATGTATGTGTTTTTGTAAACAAACATGTGTTTTCTATGAAATCTATAGTAATGTTATGTTAAATCTTTTAGTTTGCTTATGGAAAAAAACAAAAATTCTTGGTAATCACTATGCTATTGTTATACAAAATCTCCAACCTTCTCATTTTAACACTATTATAAACTAACTCACTCATGCACACTTTCAACTGAAAAGCACAAACACTTTAGATTGTAAATGGAATTTATTGTTTGACTGATTCATATATTTATTAAGCATGTACAAATTATATTAATTAATATGCTTAAGATTGAAAAATGCATGTTGATGGATGAGTGTGTGAGAGAATGTAAGGAATTGTGGAGTGGAGGGATGAGAGAGGGAAACAAAAAATTTTTTATATAAAAATAAAAAAGCGCTTTTCTTGAACGTGCCTGTTTCAGTTAGTACATGCAATAAGTTTTAAATCAACACCAAACACTTTATATCTTATTTAGTTAGTTAGCCCACAAAAATAGGTTTTTTCTTTTGGAGTGATTCTTTTGTTGTTTAAATACTTCTTTATTTATATGTCACAGGACATACTAGTATATATATAAGACTTAGTGCAACAACAAGTCCTTTTCATAAATGTACACGTAATACAATGTACACGGAATAACTTTCACATTGACACCATGTACTTCATGCTTCCATATTAAAGTTAGCTCATTACAATCCGTTAAAATTACGCTTTTTTCTTACAAGGAGGGTGGGGAGGAGGCACACAGTCATGCAAACTATTTCCTTTTGTCACAAAAAATATTTTTAAAATGTCATTGTTAAGGAAAGGAGAAAGGGGCTGAGGTGGATTAGGGGGGGGGGGGTGTAGGCTCCTGGCTGCAGGTCCTCATTCGCGCCCCTCCCCCACCCCCTCCTTTTTGTTCTTACAAGGAGGGTGAGGAGGAAGTGAAAATGCAAACTATTTCTTTTGGTTCCAAAAATGAAAAAAAGAATGTCATGGTTAAAGAAAGGAGAAAGGGGTTGAGGCGGATTAGGGGGGGGGGAGGCTCCTGGTTGCGCGGACCTCCTTCGCCTCCTCCCCCACCCCCCTCCCATAGGCTGACTCAAAAAACAAAAAAAGATTGAAAGAAAGAAAAGGGACACGCTCGTGAAAAGATGGAAACGTCATATCAACGAAGTTCCACTTGACTGAAATTGGGGTTTGGCATCCGCTCGGCTGCAAGACAAGACAAACCATCAACCAACCACCATCAACATCTAATAATTAACCGTTTAAACATGAAGTTCCACTTACCAGCAACACCCACATACATATATTCCCCCCTCACACACACACACACACACACACACATACATATATTCCCCCCTCTACACACACATACATATATTCCCCCCCCCTCTACACACACACACACACACACACACACACACACACACACACACACACACACACACGCGCACGCACACGCACACGCACACGCACACGCACACACGCACACACACACACATACACACATGCTTAGTCTGATAAAAGACAGTGTGTTTCAAATGTGGATTTGCACGTGGATAGGTAGTTAGAATATCCAGGCCAATATTGAAGATGAAGGTCGAGTTCACTGAGGCCGTAAATGCTGCCGCGCGGCTGGCATTCTAGCGTTTTTTACGCCCTAGTTCGACAAAAGGGATCATACGCGTTCGCCAGAGTTATTGTTCTTTGCGTTTCACAAGAGTTTCCCCGGAGTGACTGTTCTTTCAAAGTGAAGTTTCGGAAGAAGCAGAGGAAAAGGCGCGCGTGTGATGACACACGTCGTCAGATCCCATAACCAACTTTTAGTTTAAACACTTCTATTATTTGTGGCAATAAGACAGATACAAACGCGCGCGCGCACAGACATGCACATACGCATACACGCACGCACGCACGCACGCACACACACGCACGCACACACGCGCGCACACGCGCACGCGCACGCGCTAGTACGCGCGCACGCACACGCACACGCACACGCACACGCACACGCACACGCACACGCACACACGCACACGCACACACACACACACACACACACAACCGCGCGCACCTACAAGCTACTCAATACAAACAAATCCAATCACACACACTCAGCTCCTTCACCTCGAGGGTGCTGAACAAAAAAAATGCTTTTCAAGCTCCCTGGAGTACTTAACCAACGTGCGTGCTAAACTCCTCTCTAGCCATATCAAGCCTCCCAAATATCATACCGAGCCTCTCTCTCTCTCTCTCTCTCTCTCTCTCTCTCTCTCTCTCACGCTTTATGATCTGCGCAGATAAGCGTGGCTTGGTATAATCAAAGACACTGACAAGAAAAGACTAACATCCGGTCCCTTTTCCCTATATGAGTAGTGAGGACAGAAAACACTTTTAAACGTGACACATTTAGGTTAAAAACACGTCGATAGGCCAGTTGAATTATCCGTTCAAATTCCAGTCTGAGTCTTTGGATAGCCCACACTGTGAATGGTGTATAACCACCCCACTAATCATAACTCTATCAGCCCGGCTCGCCGTAACTCTTAAGTAGTCCATTTTACCCTTTTTGAGTCTTTAGTATAATTATGTATGAAAACGATTAATGCTTGCTTAACATCTTGCATTATGGATATACCCCCCTTTTTTTTCTTGGGGGGGGGGGGGATTTGACAATTCCCTCTTCCCGCTGTTCCCTTTGACTTGGGCTGATGGCCCGGTTCATTAAAACGTCGTTGATAGTTCATTAAAACGTTGTTCATTGCTCTCTCTCTCTCTCTCTCTCTCTCTCTCTCTCTCTCTCTCTCTCTCTCTGTCTCTCTCTCTCTCTCTCTGTCTCTCTCTCTCTCTCTCTCTGTCTCTTTCTCTCTCTCTCTCTCTCTCTCTCTCTCTCTCTCTCTCTCTCTCTCTCTCTCTCTCTCTCTCTCCGCTGCACAAGTGGCGACACTCTCTAAAGGCGGTCGCAACCTGAATTTCACAGAGACAGTGTCTGTGACAAGAATGTAATACCAAAAAGCCTGAATATACAAAGAGCTCGCACTCCGCAGCTGACTGAAGCCTGTTTTATTTTTATTCTCACCCTTTCACCTACAGTACAGTTGGGGATCATTGTGAACTCACTCACTGACTACAACAACACTAACACTTCCCACCTTGCACCTTTACACCTTCCAGGTGGGAAGTGAAAAGTTGGCTTCATTCTTTACAAGGTTTTTAGGCTGCGAAGTTATCACTCTTTACAACATTTAGGCTTTTTGGTAATACGTTATACCAGTAAGTTTTAACTCACATTTTCAAAAGAAAAGCATTTCTGGGCATTGATAATACAGTAACATCACACACCCTTTCACCGTTAAGGTATGTGTACACGTTAACAATCAATGACAAACTATACCTATGTCCTCATGGCAACACAGAATTAGGCCACCAAAAAGGGAATGTAGTTATATTTTGTGAATAATGTTAGGTGTAGAGTGGCACAGAGGCAACGCGTTCGCCTCGTGTCAAGTAAACGCGAGTTCGAACCTGGGTACAGGGGATTTTTCCTCTCACTTTGCACTAGGCCTTACGTTCTTTCGGATGAGACGTTAAACTCAGTGGCAACGAAAAAGTTGTCATTTGGACAAAACTTAACCTCACCCCACCCACCCTTCCTCATCAGTCACAAAAATCGCATGCAAAAAAAAAAAAAGGCGTGGCGTGCTTCTGGCCGCAACGCGCTCTTTAGGTGGGAGCAACCCGAATTTCACAGAGACGCCTCTGTGACTATAAAGTACCTAATGCCTAAATACCTAAATAATGCAAACGTGTACAGAGACATTAAGATATACTTGTAGTATTACTTCAATGTTACGAGCAACTATGTCACCAATCAGTGTTCATCCATTACTCATTTCATTCAGCCAGTTGTTGGTGTTGGCTGGTGAAAGGCTTCTTTCTAGGATTATTTTAATATCACGAACAGTAATAATTCATTGTACAGGTCAACGTTCATCAAATTCTAATATCATTTAGAAAACTGTTAATGTTGAAGTAGTAGATGGCTTCTTTTTTTTTATAGTAGTCGAAGTTCAAGTTGCTATTGTTTTACAAAACTTTCCTATCTGTGATTTCTGTCCTTGCTTCGTAGCTTAGCACAGAAGAGACACACAATAAGTTGACACACTGTGAGCAGGAACAGTATAACAGAGTACACCATTGTACTATTCCTACTGCGAGTGAGTAACAAGAAGAACAAGTCAATTATTGATGAGCTCGTGCGTGGTAGATTTTCTCCAACAGAAGGTGTACGGTTACAGCCAGATGCGGGTCCCACTTGCATACCGTTTCACAAATAGTGTGAAATAGGGGAGAGTTACTCATTTTGTAACAGCCAGTAGAAACAGGTGATATCGGAGGAAAGGGTACGAATTCAAAAGGTAGAGTAGATGGGTATACCGAAGGTAATTCAAACTATAAATGTCAAGGTCCCACTTCTCTTACAGGAATTTACCACTTTTTTTATAATTATTTTGCAATTAAAAAAAAGAAAGTAACGCCTTTGACGTGACATCATTTTACAGACAATGAAAAGGACATCAGGAATTATCAAGCATTTTAAATAAAACCAGATTTTTTTTTCCATTTTATAAAACTATATATTTGTTCAGGGCAACGGTAATGATCTGACACTGTCTTGAAATAGAAGATAAGGTATTATTATCATGGCTAACATGAACACCGATTTTTATTTGAAAAGGGTAATTCTTGTGAAACCATAATGATGAAAATGTAAGGGCACAGGCATAGTTAGAACAAGAACAGCGGTTTTTTCCTTATTTTTATATCTCATCTAATTCTTCAATCACAGAGTTCAAATTTGCAAGAATGTGCTAAACGCACACATTATTCTAGAAACAATGATGACCTGTATCAGTGGAAATTGATTTTGATGTAATTATAATTTCTTTTACATTAATATTAACAATGCTTAGAAGTTATACATTATTTTCGCATACACGGTATTCTAGAAATAATGGTGATTTATTTACAGGTGTAAGAGTAGCACAGTGGTAGCTTCGTGTCAAGTAAACCCGAGTTCGAACCTGGGTACAGGGGATTTTTCCTCTCACTTTGCACTAGGCCTTACGGTCTGAACGTGGAGTCTTTCGAATGAGACAATAAACCGAGGTACCGTGTGCCCATGCACTTAGCATACGCTAAGCCCAGTGGCAACGAAAAAGTTGTAATTTGGTCAAAATTATCAAACATTTCTACATGTTGATACAACACAAGCTAGATCTTGTGATTGTGAGCAAGAGTGCCAAATATTATCAAAATGTGTCCAGATTTGTTAAAGTTACGGTTGCGAAACGAGAAAAAAACGTAAACATTGACAAACGTCGAACACCGAAAATCAAGCATTACCTACTGAGTTTCAACCTCTATCACTGTTACGTGCACTGGTTCTCTAATATGTATGCACACATGTATGCGTCATGTTTCTTGCTTAAATACAAGGAGTCTTTTTCGTCTTGTGGCCTTTCAATCTTTCTTTCTCGCCTTGACATGAGGCTGTGTCAGACCAGTTGACATAAGCTAGAACGCCAAGGCTACATCATAATGTTGTTATGCTCTACATGGTTGTGCGGGGATTGTCCTAAGCCATGACAAGCTCCTAGCATAACATCATCAGTCTTAAATCCTCCGAGTGTGGCTGCCCACATGGCGGGGTAATCAAAACCTGTCACACACGTAATGTTCTCATCCTTAGCTGGTGCATTTGTACCATATTGTTCAAGTGCTTCGGCTGTTGGGATGATCCCTGGAGTCGTTAAGCTAGGGTAATACAACAACAACAACAACAATCTTTCTTTGATGCTAATTTTGCTTGGTTGACTGAAAAAAGCACCTTTGGTATGTCAACCTATGAGCGTAATTTCGTCCTTTTTTGCTTGATTACACCATCTTTAGCACTGGATTTTATGAAAACTACTGCTTTATTATAAAAATAATAAATCATTTCACAGTGTGATGCAGCAATGATTCATCTACAGAATAAACACATTTTTGATTATAAACTTTTCAAAACATATTTCGGTCATTTTAAAAAAACTATGCCTCCTTAACCAGAGATTTCTTATGATTCAATTAAACAATAATTTTCAGTTATTTGAACAAATTGTACTATGCAACAGCTCTCGTGATTTGACATATTTCTGCGCAAAATTTAATGTTCGAAAATACTCTTTGTACAATAGAAACAATTTTGTGTTTTAATTGTATGATATCAAATTTTCTCTTATCTTATGTAAACACTGCAAAACAGGAAATTGTTTATTGTTTAAAACATACTTAGATTCTTTATCGTATGGTGCAATATTTCTGTCAGAGTTTATTTATGGCAAAGCACTGTTTTTCATAAAGCAAAGATTGAAGATTGGTTAGAGCACTCGGATGCAGTGCAGAAGGTGGCGAGTTCAAGTCCAGCTTGGAGTCAGATTTTTCTGGCCTGAAGACCCTCTCTGCCCACCCAGCAGTGAAATGGGAAGGTTTAGGGAAGGTTAAAAGGCGGCGGAAGGGGAGGGGTGGGCTCTGCCTTCCATGATGCCGTGCCCTTGACACGGTGAACCTCTAACAGTTCACTGCCCCTACGGCCGATAGGCTATGGGACACCTTTACCTTTTCTAAACCAAAATGTATCATCTAAGGTTATTCTAATAGGTATTTAGTGATTGGCACATGTTGAAGGACGAAAAATTACACTGAATCCAAAAGAATAGGTCTCACTTTTATATAGTGTCGTAAGCAATCATACCATTAAAATAGCAGTAGGGAAAACCTTTTATACCTGGTGGACATCAGGTACCGTACGTAATCATGACTGCATCTTGAACAATTAACGCTGGTAGCATATAAATTAAAATAAACCTTCAAAACGATTCACAGTTTCTAGCAATTTAAATATTGCTACCCTTGTTAATTGTTTAAAGTGCACTCCTCATTACAGTATTAGGCCGTGAGGTAGAGCTCATTCTACCCTGCTCACACGTGTATTCTTAAAGACCCACTGACCCACCACGATTAAGTCCCTTGGTTTTTCCTGGGTAGCTGTGATCCGCATACAAATGCCCCGAACTTTAAAGCTGCTCTTTAAAATGATGTTTCGTTTTGAATGCGGGGGCATTTGTATGGGAGCTAAACCTGGTCAAAGCAAGATTTCTTACCCGCTATAAGAGGAAAAACACGTAAAATCCGTGATTTTGACACGTGATCTGGTGGGTCTTTAAACGCGTGCCTTGCATAAACTACCATTTTTGAGTATTCTTGTAATACCAACCCCATCAACTAATTTGGTTCTCATTTTCAAATTGTTCATCTTGGTAGCTTTGGCATGTTTATGCATACAACCTCTCCAGTCAAACTCAGATTTGTATCGATAGTTACAGTGGTGACTAACAATATGGTGAAGTAAACCAAAATAGAAAGCCAATAGGAATTGTTCGGAAATAATTAAGGGGAGTAAATTTCATGGTGTGTGGGAGTGATCTTGCCTAATTCAATCGGTCAAACAGGGGAAGTTACTCTGCCATCGGGTAGATCCCCAGCAATCGCCTCGTGTGTTTGAGTACACATGCAACACGTAGAACAAAGTGCGTCATTCTAAATTTCATGTCATTTATATTTGTACTTCACATTTGGCAAGTACTATCAGATTGTAGCTACTGGCCACCCCTCATTTTTCTATAAAAAAAATGTTTGCAAGTCGCTGACTCGCATCCTGCGGTTTCAAGTTTTGACGCCATGGTTGCTATGGTTTTGACCGAGTAAGTCAAGGTAATCAACTCTAATTTTCACGAAGTGCTCTCCCCTAGGTTGTTTTTTTTTCTTCCGAAAATCGTCTATTGACTTTGATTTCCAAAATGTCCCTCCTTTGAATCCAAATCACCACTCAAACTCAATTATCATTTATCGTAAGAAAAGGCTATTTTTAGAACTACCAAACGCTTTTTAAACTCGATGAGAACTGTTTGAACTTTTAAAACATGATCAGACATCTCAAAATTGAAACCTGAAAGCAATACACTGAATAGTCCCCGACTTATAGTGATGTTTCGAGGCATTATAATAGTTGCATTGCGAGCTCTCTGCACAGCTCGGCAAAGGGAAATAAACCCTTTTGCACAGATGGAATAAAACGTGGTTTAAGTAGTACGGTACTGGGGATTCTCCCCTACACGATACTAATAAATCACTGATGTTCTTAATAAAAAATTTGGAACAAAAACAACACGAAACAAATCAAACAAAAAAGTCTTCTGCCGTCGCAATAAATCATTGGATATATGGGAGATAAGTTTTAAAAACAATACCCAACAACAAACGGACAACGCATTTTCTAAAGGAACAATAAATCAAGGTGTCAAATAATGAATGAATGAGTCGGTTACCATGCAATACGCGACTTTGTATTTGCAACACACACACGCACACGCACACGCACACCCCACACACCCACACACACACACACAGACACATGCACACACTCTCTCTCTGTCTCTCTGTCTCTCTCTCACACACACACACACACACACACACACACACACACACACAGGGGATGACATCTTTACGTGTGTGATTGCTTTTGATTACTCCGCCACGTGGGCAGCCACACTCCGTCTTCGGGGGATATTGGAGACTAATGATGTTATGCTATGAGCTTGTCATGGCTAAAGACGATCCCCGCAAACCTATGCATAGCATAACAACATTTTGATGTAGCCTTGGTGTTCTAGCCTATGTCAATTGGTCTTGGTCTGACATCGCCTTAAGCCAAGGCGAGATTGTGAGTATAATGTGATATCCATTACATTTTCAAAAACTTAGTTTTGCCAATGTACACTATCTAAGGACCTATTGGGTGTGTTTTTAACCTGACAAAATAGTTAAGAAAATGGTTCTGGCACAATGCCATAACTAAATCAAAGATATTCTAAAGGGGAAGATAAGCATCCGGTCTCTTTTCCCTATATGAGTAGTGAGGACAGAAACACTGGTTATGTCCCTTTTAAACAGGACACATTTTACACGTCTGAGTTTTTGGATAGCCTCCACTGTGAAAAGTGTACTGTCCCCACTAATGATAACTCTATCAGCCCGGTTCGCCGAGCTCTTAAGTAATCCATCTTACCCTTTTAGAATATCTTTGACTAAATGAATGTTGGTTGCATTTCGAGCCAGAACGGTCTATCTCAAAAGGAATAAAGAGCACAGATGGGCAGTTCTGGCATTCACCCCTCGAATTGTTATAGTTCAATTGAATTGTATGGCCTAATACTATCAGATGAATCTAACTGGTCTAATTCTATGATGCGTCTGGTGGAGGATGTGTCCTTGTCACGCTGTCCATGCAGAATCCATATCATCAGCCCTGTAAACGGTGTTTTCTCAGTGACATCAACCTTTTAAAGACCCACTAGATCACGTGTCAAAATCACCAGTTTCACATGTTTTCCCTCTTATAGCTGGAAATAATTATTGTTTTGACCAGGTCTCACTCCCATGCAAATGCCTCCAAATTCAAACAGAAACATCATTTTAAAGAGCAGCCTCAATTTGAAGTTGGGGGCATTTGATATGTGGGTCACAGCTACCCAGAAAAAAAACAAGGGACTTAATCGTGGTGCGTCAGTGTGTCTTTAATATGTGTTTTCATGGTGTAGATTTGGTAGTAAATATTTCCAAATGAATTATAAAGTACCCCTCGTTCAAATAACAAGTAACTCATGGTATATTAACCCTTTCGCCGCCAACCATTTTCCAGCAAAACATTTCCATTAAGCTTACCTGGGTAGAGAAAAAAAACACTGTAATATTGGGGATTCCTCTGTGTCATATTTAAAGTAAGGCCTATCCTTACCTCCCAAAATTAATAGAATAGGGTCTTTGGATAACAGACCCTGATTTGATGCCTTTTAGTGACATGGGTGTTAAATCATTGTGGTGCAAAAATGCGACATTGGCGGCGAAAGGGTTCAAACACAACTTTTAACATTGCAAACCGTCAACCTATAGGGTGGTGAAGGAACAGTCATTGATCAATGTGTGATGTCTAACACAGTTACTGCATCAATTTTACAATCGTTTTCATTCATCAAACAGGTAAAGACAGACGTTACCCCCCACCCCCCCTCAAACACTAATCTACTATTAATTTCCCACACACGTGATGTTTATTTACGCATGATTCCCCCGTGGGGATACCGGGGGGTCTTTTGTATGAATAGTTCCCCCACCTTCTGGAAGTTCTGTGCTTGTAACTACCGCTAACCTGTCATTCTCTTTGACTCTGCCTGTTCCCTTTGCTTACTGTCATCTACTATCTTTCCGCCTTACCATTCCATTCTCCTGCATGTTTTCAAGAAACAGTTTCAACAAAAGATTTCAAAGCAACCAGACAATGTGGTAAATAAAATAAGTAAATATGTAGCTTCTTCACCCCACCCCACCCCACCCCAACCCCCTTAATTGCTTTGCATTGAACATGTTCACTAAGAACCAACATTTTGTCAACTTTGTGGGAAAGGGATAGGGTTGGTATCAGTCTAGGACTATTTCCATAACACTGAAAGAAGCAGACTTTGAGAATGAGGGTCGTAAACATGACAAGGGTGACGAATTTACATGTTCGTTGTATAAGCTTTGCAAACTTGGGCCGTGCATGGCAAGTCGACAACGTTCAAACGCTGCATTTAGTAAGGACAAGTTGCATAGGTTTTGCATGCTGCATGTGTGAAGTCACAGCTATGGTGAGATTGTATCTCTATGTGTGTTATCTGCACAGTGTCGCATGAACCACAGTATAGAATCACTTCAAAGTTTGTACCATGGTGTTAAATTTGAAGCTAATGAGTGTTATGATGTAACAATGACCAAAGGTGGGTAAGATGGTGTGCACAATTTTTCTTTGCCCGTTATCCTGTGACCCAGTGTACAGAATCGCTTCAAAGTGTTCATTTTGTTATAGTACTTGAGGCTGGTATTTCCCATTGAGTTGCTATGACCTTGAATGGAGAGGAGGAAAAACAGAATGAATCAAATGAAAACTATGCATAGAAAAAACTGGCCAAAGAAATGTTTCTGTACTTGCTAGTTTACTACTCACCCTACTTGTGTTTGAAACAGGTCGCTGATGTGTGTGCTTGTTTCTAAATGTAGCACTCCTGCGATCAGTTAAAACACCAGCATAAAAAAGCAGTTATATTGATGGGGAACGTCTCCAATGGGAACAGAAATCGTTGAAAAGCCGCAATCAGCAAAACTTTGTTTGAGATGCGATCTTATACTCCAAAGACATTTAATTGAATAAAAACAAACAATAACTCTAAATTACCGACGATGCAACATTCCACCAGGGGACACATTAACTCAGGGAAGCTCTGGGTAATCCAGGCTAGAACTGGGCTGCAATGAGGTTCTATCAGCATGCAATAATTTTTGTATGATGCAGCAATTTATAGGACTGTCCTTACACTTAGGAAAAGAAGAATGAATATAACAATATTTTTTCCAAGTACGTAATGAACTTCACTTTGAATCACTGACCCTTGAAGGAGGGTGAAGGATCCTTAGGAGACAGTTTGCTTAGTGACAGTTTCGAGCATAACTCTTCGTCGGACTGAAGTTGCAGTGTGTTGGTGGTCCGCTTTCATTGACTGAATAGTGTTCCAAGGAGGAATGGGTGAACACATATCAAGATTCAGTTGTGATGGCAGAGGAAGGGTGGGGTGAGGGTAGGGGGTACCGGGTGAGAGAAAAGAGTGAGCAGTTGTTGGGTGCAGCGAATGTAACAAGGCACTGCATGTTCCCTTTTCCTTCTTCTTCACCCTTCCTGCACCCTTTCCCTTCTCTCCTTACCTACTGGAATCTTTTCATCTGAGTTGGCATCATTTCTCTCCTTTATTCATTCATCCCTTCTGATCTATCATTCCTCTACACTCACCCCTATTTAACCCCCCTTTCTTCTAATAGACAATAACAGCTGTTTAAATTCATATTATCGTTCGTCATACTACCTCTAATTTCAACCACATTTCCATTTTCATGGAGCTAAAAAAGAAACAATTTAAACGATTTCCTAGACAGACAAACAAGCAGGGAATAATTATTTTGTGACCGTAACGAAAGGAACAAACAGAATTAAAGAAAGCAATGGATTAGAGGATGTTGCTAGCATAACGTTCCAGAAGGTGGATGAATTGTTTGCACTAAATAACATATTACGTGATGAATTCAAAAGACAAAATAAAATTCATGTTTCGAACAACCAATAAAACGTTTCCAGTTAATGGGTTGCTATTTTGGGTGGCATCCTATTTAATCAATATTCACTTATAATTTACTGATAATTTGATATTTGGAAATATAGAGACAGACAGACGAAATGTCAGAAATTATAACAGCAAAAGGGTGGAGGATTTAGAAATAACTACAACACTACTAAAATGATTTAGATGATGATGATGATGATGATGTTGTTGTTGCACGTTGTTGCTGTTGATGGTGATGATGATCATGATGATGATGATCATGATGATGATGATTAGACTACTACAGCTACTACTGCTGCTGCTGCTGCTGCTGCTGCTGGTACTACTTCTAGTTCTACTTTTTGTGTCCTTGTGTCAAAAATATGAAATTGTTACCTGAAAATATTAATGAATAACACTATTAACTGGAACTGTCCTCACGGCACCACTTCAGGAAAGTAGCAAACAATATGATCATTAAAATATTATTCAAAGCAATAGCATCTGAATGAAAATTCCAGACTTATTCCTACAGCGCCATAGCATGTCCTGTGCGAACACAGACTAATCACAAAGTCCACAATGATAACTGAAAACAGTCCAGCAACCTCCAGTGACCCATTGTTTGAAGTGACCAGTTCAACGGAGAACTCAGAGCGATCCCAAGAGGATGGTGTTTCTTGGAAAGATCAACATCACGTCTATATAGTCCTAGCGCATCTCATCAAGCAAATAGGTTACCCTGTTCTCTTTGTTTTAGGATTTGGGGGCAATTGTATGATAATCATAGTCATGCGTCGTCTTCCTTCGTCCACATCTAGTGTGTTCTTCAAAACCCTGGCCCTGTCTGACCAGTGGATGCTGATACTAGGACCTCTGGACCGACTGCTTTATAAAATCTTAGATGGAGAATACTCCAGAGATGACAGAACTTGGCAGTGCAAGTTTTATAGAATTGCCTTTCGCACGGTGACAGTTCTATCGTCTTGGATGCTTGTTGCACTCACCATGCTCAGAGCTGCTTCTGGGCTGTGGCCACGTCGTGTCAGTGCTGTGTGGACCAAGGGAAAGTCACGAGTTACAGCTAGCATAGTGATCACCTTTATTCTTGCAATGAATTGGCACCTTCTTAGAGAGTATCCGGTTGAAGAAGGGTTTTGCAATATGTCTGGATCAAGACTCTACATGTTTTGGTTTCGATTGCTCAACATTTGGGTTTTACCTTTCGTAATGTTGACCATCAGCAACAATGTTCTTTTGAGGACATTGATCAGATCAGTCAGAACAAACAAACGTGTTCCTAGGCAACAAAGCACCACGGATTTCAGAGAGCAGGAAGTGTCCTCATTGACTGTCACCTTGATTGCTACCAGTGTGTGTTTTGTCCTCCTGACAACACCTTTAGCTGTACGTATCTTGGCACATGAATATAATTATTTTGATATGGACAGTCTCATACGAAACGGACAGTATTCAATGTTCAGTGCTGTCAGTTGTTTCTTGTTCTACTGCAACAGTGCTGTAAACTTCTACATTTACTGTTTGGCCAGCAGCAAGTTCAGATCAGAGTCGCGACAGATATGTCAAGAATGTTATGGCTTGTGTCACAAGACTTCAAAAACCAATTCCTAAAAGTATTTTCTTCCCTAATGCAAACACATTGCATTTAAATGCACATATTACAATCTCAATTCTTATTCAGCTACCTGATAATTTTTGTCATTGTTCTAGATGCACTAGATTTCCAGCTCAGAATCGCTTCACATTTTGCAGTAAAAAAGGGTATTACCCCCCAAAAAGGGAAACTCATTGCTAACCTCGACTTTAAAGTTTGTCATTCAAAAAATGTTATTTTTTGTCATGCTAATATCTACACTCAGAGCGTGTTTCTCTCTCTCTCACTCTCTCTCTCTCTCTCTCTCTCTCTCTCTCTCTCTCTCTCTCTCTCTCTCTCTCTCTCTCTCTCTCTCTCTCTCTCTCTCTCTCTCTCTCTCTCTCTCTCTCTCTCTCTCTCTCTCTCTCTCTCTCTCTCTCTCTCTCTCTCTCTCTCTCTCTCTCTCTCTCTCTCTCTCTCTCTCTCTCTCTCTCTCTCTCTCTCTCTCTCTCTCTCTCTCTCTCTCTCTCTGTGCGGGGGTGGGGGGTGGGGGTGTAATTGGTGTGTGTCTTACAGCTTTTATTATTTTTATTGTTTGGTGCGACATGCTATTTTATACATGCTTAGGTCTTATTTGATGTTTAGTAATCTGTGTGTGGATTTTTTATTTATGATTTTACTGCTCAGTATAATTAGTATGTGCCTGAATAATTTGTGTATTTATTTTTCCTCAATACCTTTGTGACGCCTTTGTAAAGCGCAATGAGCCCACTATGGAGTATCGGGCTACATGGATATTCATTATTATTATTATTATTATTATTATATTATTATTTATCTTTACCGGGTTTTTTCCCTACAGTCTCTATGCTTAATAATTGAGCGTAATGGCTTATTCTAATTTAGACTACTGAGCACCTGTTCTGTTATTGACATCAGCCCTGACATTTGTTATGATAGCCATATACTTCACATATTTTCATGTTACAGTCCTAAGATTCGGTAGGTTGGTATACTAGCTAAAAAGCACACGATATGCTATGTATTAAAGACCTTGATACTCTTGGCTTGGACCTTTGACGACGTGGTTTCCGTGCCTGTCACATTTGTTTTAATGAAATGTCATAAATAATCACTTGAAATTGCACAAAGCTATATATGTCTCCTAACGTTGATGTTTGGAATACTGGAGAAACTGTATTGTTAAACTTTAGTTCCCCATGGAAGTCAAGATAAGAAGGATGAAAGAGAGAGAGAGAGAGAGAGAGAGAGAGAGAGAGAGAGAGAGAGAGAGAGAGAGAGAGAGAGAGAGAGAGAGAGAGAGAGAGAGAGAGAGAGAGAGAGAGAGAGAGAGAGAGAGGGGGGGGAGCAAAGTTGTAATTTATTCACACCCTCATGTTTACGACTCTTGGTCTCAAAGTCTGCTTCTTTCAGTTTTATGAAGATAATCCTACGCTGATCCTAACCCTATCCCTTTTCCCGAGAATGGGAGAATGATGATTCTCCGTGCACATTTTCAATGCGAAATATTAAAGGGGGAGGTGGGGTGGGTGGCATGTAGTACTAGACAGTCTGGGTTGACATATACAGTAGCAGAAAGACATGCTGGTCTCTTAGTGTTGTCCAATGTCAGTATTTAAGGCATTTTGCTTGTTTATAATGCACTTTCATTGTCCGTAATATATTTACGAGATAAATATTCTGTTATAGATCGTGTGAGGCTGTTCAAACTTACAGACCCCTATGTATCATTTATAAATGCGTTTCACTATAAAAGGGGGACTAAGAGGCCTTCTCGTGTTACCCACGTTTGACTTATCTGCGGAACTCAGCGCCGTTGAATTTAGCCATATGCACGCATGAGCATTTCTTCTAGGCTACTGGTGGACTATTGTGTGACGGGGCCTTTAAGCGGTTTATAAATTCATCAAAAAACGTCTTTCATTTTGACCGGGGTCAATTTATATGTAGGAACATTTTACCCCACACCGGTTCTCATCCGTCACGTGACTGACGAAAAGGGTGACCGTACTGGATCATCAACTGGACCCAAACAGCTGGTTGATAGAGTGTTAGAGGTGTAGAGTTCAAACCTCGTGTCGTTTTCTTGTTTGTTTTCTGGATCTGGATCTGGATTATGTACGTTGTAGGAGCCCATGAAGGCTATATACACAACGGATGTGGAGAGCGCATCGAGAGTTAAAAGTGATGCCTTGATGGTAATGACACAAAGGATTTGAAATTAATGTCTTGATGTTAATGACATTAACTTGATTGGTTCTTCTTCTTCTTCTTCTTCTTCTTCTTCTTTTGTTTCTTCTCTTCTTCTACTTCTTCTTCTTCTTCTTCTTCTTCTTCTTCTTCTTCTTTTGTTTTCTTCTTCTTCTTCTTCTTCTTCTTCTTCTTCTTCTTCTTCTTCTTCTTCTTCTTCTTCTTCTTTTGTTTCTTCTCTTCTTCTTCTTCTTCTTCTTCTTCTTGGGATTGGGTCTGTACACGCAAAGCGTTTATTTAAAACGGTAGTACTAACTACAGTGAATCTACCTACTTTCAGTTCGCAACACATGAAAGTGAGCAGCACAATGGATAACTCTGAACGTTTCAAACGTGATTTGTATTCTGCTATAATCATACCCTACTACAAACTGTCTAGATTCATCTTGAGTATCAGTGATCCTATCGTTGTTCTCTTTGGGACGTTCGGAAATGTGGTAATAATTATGATCATGCTTCGTCTTCCTTCGTCCACCTCCAGTGTTTTCTTCATAGTTCTAGCCCTGTCTGACCAATTTACACTGGCAGTTACATTGCACATCGTCCTCAAATATATGTTTCGGTTTACGTTCATAAAGGACCAGGGCATCTGGCAGTGCAAGATTGTCAGGTTCACAGGCCACTTCGTGCTACCTGTATCGTCGTGGATGCTGGTGTCACTCACCATGCTCAGAGCTGCTTCTGTGCTGTGGCCACTTCGCGTAAATTCTGCGTGGACGAAGAGAAAGTCACGAGTCATTGCTGGTACAGTGATCATATTTTTAATCTTGTTGTATTCTCACTTTCTCTATGGGTTTAACATTAATAAACAGGGTTTTTGTTTTATGAGTGGATCAGAAATGTACAGATGGTATGTTGCAAGAATACATCCTTGGATTAACCTGATCCAGTTCTGTTTCCTACCTTTCATTCTACTGCTAGTCAGCAACAGCGTTCTTATGTTGACGCTGGTCAGGTCTGTCAGAATCAATAAACATATTTCAACACAACAACAATCCAACCAGGATTCCATACAACAGAAAGTGTCTTCACTGACGGTCACCATGATTGTTGCCAATGTGAGTTTTTTCCTCCTGACAACACCTTTCGCTATATTTTTAATATTAGACGACTTTACTGATAGAAAGGACCCCGTTGAGAACGGTCAATCTATTATATTTTCCACAATCAGCACTGTGTTGCTGAGGTGTAACAGTGGAATCAATTTCTACCTCTACATTTTGACTGGCAGCAAGTTCAGAGAGGAATTCCTGAAAATAGCACGGGAGTTTCATAACATATTCTGTGGGACAGAGAAAGTTACTGCAGTAAACAGAATTCTTCACATAAGCGCGGGAGTCGAATGACAAAATCTCTTCTAAGTAGAATGAGAACAAGAGATTAAAAGCAGAATTACTTATAACTTGCCCTTGAGTAGTGCGATTGTGTTCTTTCAAACCAAGAAAGTAAAAGCAGAGCAGAAATTCTGAAATATGCTGAAGGTTTATGGCCCGTTTAGTCGATCAGGTTGGGGGGTATTTTGTTACCACCTGGGGGGCAATTTCTCATGCTGATTTTTGGAAGCTACACTATCCCCTGTTATAATATTTGTGAGGGATATTTGGCCCCCAACATATATGATAGCAATATGAAAGTAGTAGTTTTGCTATTGTTGCGTTAAAAATTAAAATGTACAGCGTATTCTTTTTATTTTAGTTTTTTTTTCTTTCTAATAGGCATTTGTGACATGCTTCATAAGGGGTATATTTTTGTTATAAATCACGTGATAACTGACAGAAAGCTACTACTGTCATATTGCTATCATATATGTTGGGGGCCCTATATCATCTGTGCTAACCATAGATGATGGCAATTGCTACCCCAGGTGGTAATGGAAATCCCTACCTGTTGGACTAATTCTTAGAGGCAAAAACAAAATTCAGGGCAGATTACTTGAAATTAGTTTGGGCGTAGTTTTAATTTAACCCTTTCAACGCCAGCCATTCGTCAGCCAAAATTTACCATTAAACTTGCCCAGGTAGAGAATAGATTTTCGTCTGCAATACTGGGGATTCATCTGTGGAATGCATAAAATAGGGCCTATCCTTACCTCCCAAAATTAAGAACATATTAAGGTCACTGGATACCAGACCCTCATTTGATGCCTTTTAGTGACATGGGTGTTAAATCATTGTGGTGCCAAGGGGCGACAGTGGCGATGAAAGGGTTTTAAGCTGCGTGTTTTGTAACACTAAGACGGGCAGTTCTGGCATTCACCCCTCGATTTGTTGAAAACAGCATTGGAGATTCAAGGCATGTTCTGTGTCAGCATGAACCTGCATATTTAGACTAGTGTTGTGCCACGTACACTTTGTCTGTTTTAAAAAAAAATTCCAGATATGATCTTGAGTAACTTTTGCTGTTTTGAACATTGGCACAAAGTTTCGAGCATTATCCCTTTAAAGATATTACTGAATTGTTGTAAATGCTGCGTTAATTTTAATTGCTAGGAATCCCTGGTTATATTTTATCTTTTTGTCTTCTAAAAATGCTGTCTTGGCTCGAGCGTAACCATTTTACAAATATTCTATTGCGTTGTCTTGAGTTGCACTGCATTGGATTGGATTGTAATGTATTGTGTTGTGTTGGGTTGGGTTGATTTGTCTTGTCTTGTGTTATATTGTATTGTGTTGTATTGTGTTGTATTGTATTGTACTGTTGCATTGCATTGTGGTCTGTTGTGTTGTATTTTATTGTGTTGTGGTGTGTTGCATTGTATTATATTGTACTGCATTATATCATATGGTATTGTATTGTATTGTGTTGTGTTGTAGTGTATTGTATTGTGTCGCATTGTATTGTATTGTGTTCTGTTGTATTCATCCTCACGGATTCATCCTCTGATGTAAAAATAAAAACAGTTTTATTCCTCTCGGCAATCTTCAATTTAATAATAATAATAATTAACATTTATGGAGCGCCCTTTCTCTCATGAGCTCATGGCGCTTCACAATTATTTAAATAAATACATAGATCATTAGCTACAATATTAACTATCAAAAACATGCACATAGCCACAACACGCACAAACACACACACGCACACGTCCGCACACACCCACACACAATGTGGAGAACATAGTTTCAAGGCAGGATCGAAACAGGACAAGGAAGAAATCAGAGGTATTGCCGGAAGAGGTGAGTTTTGAGAGCGGTTTTGAAAGATTGGAAAGATTTAGCAGAACGACGTTCATATGGTAGACAGAAGGGGCGCTGGGGGAAAAAAAAGAACGTTCACCATATGTCTTAGTGTTTGTACGAGGAATAGAAAGGATAAGTTTGTCATAAAAGGAACGGAGAGACCTGGAGGGTGAGTACAGGTGAACGAGATCAGAGAGGTAGGCAGGACCAGATGAATGAACAGCATTGAAACAGAGGCAAGCAAAATAAACATTTTTTACGAATAGTGTCGTATGCTTTACATGAAAATAAACGATGTAATTTGTTTTCAATTCTTGCATCACACATAGGGCATTGGGATGTGGATGCCCCAGAATAAAACCCTCTTTTAGCGTTAAACCCCCAAAATCCTTAAACGTTCAACCTGAATGATGCTGATTTCAAAGGCTGAAATACTGATTGAATATAATGCTTACATAATCCTTTCGCCGCCAGCCATATTTCAGCCAAACATTCCCATTAAATTTACCTGGGAAGAGGACAAAAAATCCATCTGCAGTATTGGGGATTCTTCTGTGACATATATAAAATCAGGTCTATCCTTACTTCCCAAAAGTAAGACAATAGGGTCTTTGGTTACCCAAATTTGATGCCTTTTAGTGCGATTGGTGTTATTACTATTAAACCACTGTGGTGCTAAAATGTGTCTTTACCTCAGATAAGCCCAAAGCGCTTTACAATCAATTATCAACAAATAGACAACGAAAACAGCATTCAAGAATGACACCAACCAGCAACAACGGTATATGCAAAGCAACTCTCTCTCTCTCTCTCTCTCTCTCTCTCTCTCTCTCTCTCTCTCTCACTCTCACTCTCACTCTCACTCTCACTCTCACTCACACACACACACGCACACGCACACGCACACACACGCACACACACACACACCAATCGACACCGACTCGTTCATCCCCCATTCAGTAAGCCACAGCAACGACTATCACTCAGCTTCAGAACGCCTGGGTGCAGAGGGAAGCTGCTTCGCTCACACTTCTGCGAGTTAGAAAAGGAGTCAAGCTGTGACCAGTCTTTGATTTAAGATAAAAAAAATGTCTTTGCTTAGCACGAAAACTTGCGAATAGGTTTTGATAAAGGGACACCCTGACGGATGAGGTGTTTTTTTGCAAGAAACACGTCGAGATCACCAGAAAGACAGCCTTTTCAAGGATCAGGAACACTCACTTTGCTGCTGGTTTCCTAGAAATCAAACCGTCAAAACGGCGATTCCTCCTTGGCGGAGTTGCCGGTGAGAGAAGCCATTTTGGACAGGGGGAAGAGTGGTTGAAGCCTTTTTCTTCTTGTAGTGCAGTAAAAAAATCTATCTTACTTCCGCATTTTAAACGTTGTAACTTCATCAGCTATATATATATATATATATATATAGATTTAAGATAAAATGATCTACCTGCTGTTCTGCGAACTATGTAGAAACGCCCAGTATGTTGGAGAGACAAAGAACTCGGTTAGCGTGAGGTTCACTCTACACCGGTCCCATATCAGGCACAACACTGGGACTCTGGTGGCAGAGCACTTCAACTTGGCCGGACATTCCTGTGAGAATGTCAGATGCATCATCCTCGAACAGGTCTTCGTCCAGAGCAAGGAGTCCAGACTCCGTCGTGAAAAGTTCTGGATGGACAAGCTGAAGACCATGGCTCCGCTGGGTCTGAACTCTCTCTAATGAATTGTCTGAGAGGGCAGTTATTTCTCCATCGAGCTGTGTTATTTGTTTATAGTGGAGATGCTTTACCCAGGATCCACTCTCTTGACCTGTTCCTCGGGGAGATGCTTTATTTGTTTATAGTGGAGACGCTTGGCCCAGGTTACACACCCACTCTCTTGGCATTATCATAGTGGAGATGCTGAATTTGTTTATAATGAAGATGCTTTACCCATGATACATGCCCACTCTCTTAACTAAAGGGTCTTACAACATCTGGCGTTAGTTCTACATAGTTTGGAAGTGATAACTACAAAGATGGACAGAGCGGACATGGATATGAGAGAGAGAGAGAGAGTGAAGAGAGAGAGTGAGAGAGTGAGAGAGAGAGAGGGAGAGAGAGAGAGAGAGAGAGAGAGGGAGAGAGAGAGAGAGAGAAGAGAGAGAGAGAGAGAGAGAGAGAGAGAGAGAGAGAGAGAGATAGGGAGACTGTACTGGGGGATTTTTTTTTATTTTATTTTTTTTTAAATTATGTGGACTCAATAGTCCAAACGAATTATCAAAACACACACACACACACACACACACACACACACACAACACACACCACACACACACACAAACACACACACACACACTGCAACACAATCTAATTATACACACAGAATGTGGGTCACAACAATGACGTCAAGAAAAGTTACGTGTTGTATTTGTTACGTCAAGTTTGTTCTACTGTCTGTCCCGCGTCCAAGGCCAAAAGCCGAAATATTGGGAATAGTCTACATTCTTTCTTGTTAGTTTTCATTCTTTTTTTGTTCTGATATATATATATATATATATATATTATATAACTTTTTTTTTTTTTAATTTTATTTTTTGAACACGAACATTACTCAAAGTTAACATTATCTGGTTTTGTTTCTGAGGTTCACAAAGAAAGACATTGGACACAGAAAAGCTTTATCAAAGCAAACTATATATATAAAAATATTGAGTGAAAAAATCAAAACAACAACAAAACTTGGACGAGACATTTCGCTTTATAGCTTTATCGATCTACATTCTAAGTTACAAGAATTGCTTGTAAAAAAAATTGAAGACTTCCACATTTAGAAGAATTAAAACGTAATTAAGAGAAAATTATTATATTATGGAATCGCTTGTACAAGAAACATAATCAAGCATTTTCCTACTTCCCCCTATCAAAACCTTGAAACATAATTATCCAAAATTATTATGGGATCACCTAACCCCAACTATAGTATAGTACTTTCTAACTTCCAAATTTTAAAGCATTGGAACATAATTATCAAAAACTGTTATGGGATTGTCTGAACCAAAATAATAATAAAGCCCTTTCTTAGTTCTGCATCTGGAAGCATTGAAACATCATTGTCAAAAAATCCTTATGGAATCGCCTGAACTATAATGATAATCAGGCGCTTTTTTACTTCCGCATTTGAAAGTAATGAAACATAATTAGCAAACAAATATTATGGAATCGACTGAGCAAAAATCATATTCATGCAAGACCTTATCTTCCGCATTTGAAAGTATATAGATGATCAGACCAATTCAGAGTAATACCCTTCCATTGGCTTATTTAAAAACATCAGCTGAGCTTTCAAAATAGGTAGGGATATGTGATAAAGGTGAGGGAAGAACTAAGTGTATGTGAGTGTGCGTAAGTGTGCGAGTGAGTGTGCATGTGTGTGTATGTGTGCGTGTATGTGTGCTAGTGCGTGCACGCGCATGTGTGTGTGTCCATTGTGTATGTGTGTGTGTGTTGTGTGTGTGTGTGTGTGTGCGTGCGCGTGCGCGTGTGCGTGTGTGCGTGTGCGTGTGCGTGTGCGTGCGCGTGTGCGCGCGTATGTGTGTGTGAATATTCTGACAAATAAATATGTGTTTGCGTAGGTTGAAACTAGTGATGCGAGTACTGGTTTAAAAAAACCCGGGTTCGGTTCTAAGAGGGACAATTAAACCGGTTCGGACTTTTGAACCGGTTCTCAACTCTAGCCATTACCGCATAAGTCAGCTTTATCTTTTGTCCGCCTTGTCATCTTGGCAGGGATGTGTTATTACAAAGCACTGCAACATTTTGAAGGCGAGGTTCGAACTCAAGAACATGCATGCTTTTATTTCTGGTTGATTCCCAATACATTGTGAGAAGGAAGCACAGACAAGGAGGAAGTTGGGTGTGTTGTTGCCTAATGCAACCAACACATGTCGGACCCCAGGGAGGGGGTGCATCCCATAAGCGCGCGTTTTACCTACTCTCTAAAAGCGCGCGTCCAAAAAATGAAGCTAGAAAGAGCGCAATGTTTTGTCCAATAAGCGCGCATCTTTGGAACCTAAGAAAGATCGAGGATGTCAAAAAGAGCGCGTTGTAAAATGTGATGTGAAACCCTAAACCTATCCCCAAACCCTATCCCTAAACCTAACCCTACCCCTAACCCTATCCCTACGTGGTGATGTGTTGAATCGTGGACATATCGAAAGTTTCTTTCTCCAAAACAGCAAGAAGACTGAAGTTTAGCAAACAGACGAGTGCAAATGGTAAATGTCTGGTGAGAACGATTTCACCTATGCGCGCTTATTAGCACGAAAACCACACATTCACGTGCGCTCATTTTGGCATGAACACGCGCTCTTATCTTTAGGGGAAGATGGGGTAAAAAGCGCATGGCGGGTAAGAAGCCCACCCCAATTTATCT
>CM065711.1:7602270-7614208 GCA_017654935.2 Phymorhynchus buccinoides | reverse complement strand
GGGGGGGGGTGTCATGCACATACATACATACATGCATGACATAGACAGACAGAAAGACAGCCAGACATAGACAGAGAGCGGGGTGGAGACAGAGGAGACAGAAAGAGATAGACAGACAGACAGGGAAACAGACAGGTGAGAGAATGAGAGAGACAGAGGCAAAGGCAGAGAGACAGACAAGAAAGATTGGAAGAGAGACATACAGACAAACAGACAAAGACAGTGAGACAGAGACAAAGAGGCGAAACACTCAGGCAGACAGACAATCCACAGAGACAGACGGAAGAAAGCGAGAAATAGAGACAGAGCGAGTGAGGAAAGAGAATAAAAGTCAGACAGAGACAGATTGACAGACAGACATAAACGAGAGAGAGGGAGAGGAAAGAGAGAGAGAGAGACAGAGACAAACATGCAGACAAAGAGACTGACAAAGAGAGACAGAGACTGCGTATTTTCGTACTTGCAGTACATGTTTCTACCTTTTCCTTGCCTACTCTCTTGGGCCTGGTTGTACCTACTAACAAGGGAAATAACTCTCTTTTCTGTGTAGATACCCATTTAGGAAGTAGCCCTATTGCTGAACCATCAAACACCTTTAACCATTGAACAAATCTTAAACAACTTTAATCTCCTTAAACGTTTTTTCAGAAATCCTGCACATAAGTCCTGTTGGTATTTTTATTTGAGTTACTAATTAATTGTTGGTTTAAATTGTGTTATTATATTTTTGTTGTTAGCCATTTAGAAATTAAGACACATTTGTTTAACTCTTCATGTTACATAAGTCAGTTTGAAATGTTACTGTATGTCCCCCCTTCCCTCCCATCTTATATATCTGTTAATGTAATTTTGGTAAGAATAGATGTGTAGGGAAAACACATAAATAATACTACCATTCACGCACTCACACACATTCACTTCAATACTTAATTTTTTTAATTTTCATTTTTATTTTTTTTGGGTCTAATTTCACTTGCGGGTGAACAGACGTTAAACTAAAGAACGAACGAACAATACAAACATGGGAAATTGAGACGATAGTTTTTTTGGGTTCAATTTTGGGGGGAGATAAAATTCAAATACAAAGTTGAGTATCTTTTGATTACAATTTATGTGTTTGTGACTCTTCACTTATGAATCAGGTTGATCTCAGTACATGGGAAAGTTTTAGAAATAAATCCCCTTTTTTTGTACCCAGTCAAAGAAGTGAGAGTTGTTTCCCTTTCTATAACTCTTTTGTCTCTTTTCCGGCAGTCCATGACGAAGCTCTTCCTAAATGACACAATACATTTGTTCTTGGCAAAAAATAGCCAGGGTTTACGAACCAAAAGTTTAACCCTTTCACCACCAGCCATATTTCAGCCAAAAATGTCCATTAAATTTACCTGGGTAGAGAATGAAATCCATTTGCAGTATTAGGGATTCTTCTGTGAGATATATAAAATAAGGTCTATCCTTACTTCCCCAAACTAAGACAATAGGGTCTTTGAATAATAGACCCCAATTTGATGCCTTTTAATGACATAGGTGTCAAATCACTGTGGTGCTAAAATGCGACTTTGGCGGTGAAAGGGTTAACCCGCCTTCCACCCTTTAATCTCCTCCAGGAGGCATTTCTGTATTGGGTGCGTCTGACTAGGAGGTTTTCTTCCTCGGGCACTCCGGTTTCCCTTCTCACCCCTTGGTGCCAGGTGAGGAATCTCCCTGGCGGAGCGGTCGAAAAGAGCGCACCGCTAATAAGCGCGCGCCTAAAAGAGCGCATTTTACATGATAGGGGAAGACGGGGTAAAAAGCGCATGGGCGGGTAAGAAGCCCACCCCAATTATCTCATGAAATCAAGAAAATTTCAGTCAAATTTGCCCATGAGACGAATGCTAGACATTAACGCTCGTCTCATGGGCAAAATGAGGCTGAAATGTGCTTCATTTCATGAGATAATTGGGGTGGGCTTCTTACCCGCCCATGCGCTTTTTACCCCGTCTTCCCCTAATAAGAGCGCGTGTTCATGCCAAAATGAGCGCACGTGAATGTGTGGTTTTCGTGCTAATAAGCGCGCAAAGGTGAAATCGTTTTCACCAGACATTTACCATTTGCACTCGTCTGTTTGCTAAACTTCAGTCTTCTTGCTGTTTTGGAGAAAGAAACTTTCGATATGTCCACGATTCAACACATCACCACGCTAGGGATAGGGTTAGGGGTAGAGTTAGGGTTAGGGATAGGGTTTGGGATAGGTTTAGGGTTTCACATCACATTTTACAACGCGCTCTTTTTGACATCCTCGATCTTTCTTAGGTTCCAAAGATGCGCGCTTATTGGACAAAACATTGCGCTCTTTCTAGATTCATTTTTTGGACGCGCGCTTTTAGAGAGTAGGTAAAACGCGCGCTTATGGGATGCACCCCCTCCCTGGGGTCCGACATGTGTTGGTTGCATTAGGCAACAACACACCCAACTTCCTCCTTGTCTGTGCTTCCTTCTCACAATGTATTGGGAATCAACCAGAAATAAAAGCATGCATGTTCTTGAGTTCGAACCTCGCCTTCAAAATGTTGCAGTGCTTTGTAATAACACATCCCTGCCAAGATGACAAGGCGGACAAAAGATAAAGCTGACTTATGCGGTAATGGCTAGAGTTGAGAACCGGTTCAAAAGTCCGAACCGGTTTAATTGTCCCTCTTAGAACCGAACCGGGTTTTTTAAACCAGTACTCGCATCACTAGTTTCACCTACGCAAACACATATTTATTTGTCAGAATATTCACACACACATACGCGCGCACGCGCACACGCACACGCACACGCACACACGCACACGCACACGCGCACGCACACACACACACACACACACACACACACACACACACACACACACACACACACACACATACACATACACACATGCGCGTGCACGCACTAGCACACATACACGCACACATACACACACATGCACACTCACTCGCACACTTACGCACACTCACATACACTTAGTTCTTCCCTCACCTTTATCACATATCCCTACCTATTTTGAAAGCTCAGCTGATGTTTTTAAATAAGCCAATGGAAGGGTATTACTCTGAATTGTTCTGATCATCTATATGCTTTCAAATGCGGAAAATGAAAGTCTTGCATGAATATGATTTTTGCTCAGTCGATTCCATAATAATTGTTTGCTAATTATGTTTGATCACTTTCAAATGCGGAAGTAAAAAAGCGCCTGATTATCATTATAGTTCAGGCGATTCCATAAGGATTTTTTGACAATGATGTTTCAATGCTTCCAGATGCAGAACTAAGAAAGGGCTTTATTATTATTTTGGTTCAGACAATCCCATAACGTTTTTTGATAATTATGTTCCAATGCTTTAACATTTGGAAGTTAGAAAGTACTATACTATATTTGGGGTTAGGTGATCCCATAATAATTTTGGATAATTATGTTTCAAGGTTTTGATAGGGGGAAGTAGGAAAATGCTTGATTATGTTTCTTGTACAAGCGATTCCATAATACACTACTCACAAAAAGTTAAGGATCACTATGAGAAAACAGGTGCGCAATAAACTCCGTTCGCTCCTGTTATTTATTTCTCAGTCCAGCCAAATTGTTATGAATTCTTGTTCAGCTGTAAGTGGGCGATGTTGTGTTAGTGGAAACATTGCACGTGATTCTCTATTACTGAGCTTGGCAGCAAAAGAAAAAGCGGAAACTTGCGAAAAAGGACCTTGTTTTGGATCGTTCTGCATGAACACATTGCACAAGCCAGATGGAAAAACCATTATGCACGTGCAAGCACTGCTGTTTATGTGTGAGATGCTGTCTCTTGCTTGGCTTTATAAGAAGACATACCACCAGTATTAGGCCTGATTTGACAATGCCTCCACGACGAAAATTGAGCGAGTTGGATAGGGGACGAGCTGTTGCATGGTTCCAAGATGGTGTTCCCAAGCGAGAAGTGGCCAGGCGACTTCAGGTGTCCATCTCGGTCATTGTCAGACTGATTCAACGCTTCACAGCCACTGGGAGGGTCCATGAAAGACGCAGATCTGGTCGACCGAAGAAGACAACTCCACGTGAAGATCGTCTCATTGAACGACAAGCCCTGCAGACAAGAACAGCCTCTTCCAGCATCATTCGAAGGCAGCTGAGGGTGGCTACTAACATCAACATCAGCCACCAGACCATACGGAACCGCCTTCATGGGTTTAACCTCCGTTCTCGTCGCCCAGCTGTACGGCCACGCTTAACTCCAGCCCATAGGGCAGCACGCCGCGCCTTCTGCAGACGTCACGTGAGGTGGACACGTCAGCAATGGTCCCAGGTCCTGTTCAGTGATGAATCACGCTTCACCCTGAACCACAACGACGGCCGACTGAGGGTCTGGAGGCGCCCAGGGGAACGCTTTATTGACGCCACTGTCCAAGAAAAGGTGGCCTTTGGTGGAGGTTCTGTAATGGTCTGGGGGGCCTTCAGCCTTCACCACAGAACACCCTTGTATCATGTACAGGGTAACCTGACTGGCCTCCGATACCGGGATGAGATCCTTCGACCGCTGGCTGTGCCTACACTGCAGCAGATGGGACCGCCGGCTGTCTACCAGGATGACAACGCTCGCCCCCACAGGGCAAGGGTGGTCAACGACTTCCTGCAGCAGTCTGGAGTCAACAGAATGGAGTGGCCAGCATGCAGTCCCGATCTCAACCCGATTGAGAACCTCTGGGATGAGCTGGATCGCAAAGTGAGGAGCAACCACCCCCCTCCCAGGGATGCCCAGCACCTCTACCAGATGCTGCAGGCTGAGTGGCAGGCGCTTCCACAGAGGATCTTCACCACCCTGGTCAACTCCATGAGGACTCGCTGCGTCGAGTGCCAGAACAGCCATGGCGGATACACGCATTACTGAACTTTTGGGAGCATCAGAATGCCCTGTCTTGTGATTTCAATGACTTTGGGAAATCAAATTTCGATACGTACCCACTTTGATCAAATGTACAGACCAAACGATTGCTCGAAATTGAAGGCAATTGTGTATCGTTATCACTAAAGCATTGAATTAAATGTTGGCCAAAATTCAACGCATTGGCTTTCTTATTTGGAAAGTTATGAATTAGTTTGCAAGTGATCCTTAACTTTTTGTGGATAGCTTATAATAATTTTCTCTTAATTACGTTTTAATTCTTCTAAATGTGGAAGTCTTCAATTTTTTTACAAGCAATTCCACTATAGCTGATGAAGTTACAACGTTTAAAATGCGGAAGTAAGATAGATTTTTTTACTGCACTACAAGAAGAAAAAGGTTCAACCACTTTCCCCCGTCCAAAATGACTTCTCTCACCGGCAACTCCGCCAAGGAGGAATCGCCGTTGTGACGGTTTGATTTCCAGGAAGCCGCATCAAAGTGAGCGTTCTGATCCTTGAAAAGGCTCTCTTTCTGGTGATCTCGATGTGTTTCTTGCAAAAAACCACCTCATCCGTCAGGGTGTCCCTTTATCAAAACCTATTCGCAAGTTTTCGTGCTAAGCAAAGACATTTTTTTAATCTTAAATCAAAGACTGGTCACAGCTTGACTCCTTTTCTAACTCGCAGAAGTGTGAGCGAAGCAGCTTCCCTCTGCACCCAGGCGTTCTGAAGCTGAGTGATAGTCGTTGCTGTGGCTTACTGAATGGGGGATGAACGAGTCGGTGTCGATTGGTGTGTGTGTGTGTGTGCGTGTGTGCGTGTGCGTGTGCGTGTGTGTGTGTGAGTGAGAGTGAGAGTGAGAGTGAGAGTGAGAGTGAGAGAGAGAGAGAGAGAGAGAGAGAGAGAGAGAGAGAGAGTTGCTTTGCATATACCGTTGTTGCTGGTTGGTGTCATTCTTGAATGCTGTTTTCGTTGTCTATGTGTTGATGAATAATTGATTGTAAAGCGCTTTGGGCTTATTTGAGGTAAAGACACATTTTAGCACCACAGTGGTTTAATAGTAATAACACCAATCGCACTAAAAGGCATCAAATTTGGGTATATTATCCAAAGACCCTATTGTCTTACTTTTGGGAAGTAAGGATAGACCTTATTTTATATATGTCACAGAAGAATCCCCAATACTGCAGATGGATTTTTTGTCCTCTTCCCAGGTAAATTTAATGGAAATTTTTTGCTGAAATATGGCTGGCGGCGAAAGGATTATGTAAGCATTATATTCAATCAGTATTTCAGCCTTTGAAATCAGCAACACTCAGGTTGAACTTTTAAGGATTTTGGGGGTTTAACGCTAAAAGAAGGTTTCATTCTGGGGTATCCACATCCCAATGCCCTATGTGTGATGCAAGAATTGAAAACAAATTACATCGTTTATTTTCATGTAAAGCATACGACACTATTCGTAAAAAATGTTTATTTTTCTTGCCTCTGTTTCAATGCTGTTCATTCATCTGGTCCTGCCTACCTCTCTGATCTCGTTCACCTGTACTCACCCTCCAGGTCTCTCCGTTCCTCTTCTGACAAACGTATCCTTTCTATTCCTCGTACAAACACTAAGACATATGGTGAACGTTCTTTTTTTTCCCCAGCGCCCCTTCTGTCTACCATATGAACGTCGTTCTGCTAAATCTTTCCAATCTTTCAAAACCGCTCTCAAAACTCACCTCTTCCGGCAATACCTCTGATTTCTTCCTTGTCCTGTTTCGATCCTGCCTTGAAACTATGTTCTCCACATTGTGTGTGGGTGTGTGCGGACGTGTGCGTGTGTGTGTTTGTGCGTGTTGTGGCTATGTGCATGTTTTTGATAGTTAATATTGTAGCTAATGATCTATGTATTTATTTAAATAATTGTGAAGCGCCATGAGCTCATGAGAGAAAGGGCGCTCCATAAATGTTAATTATTATTATTATTAAATTGAAGATTGCCGAGAGGAATGAAACTGTTTTTATTATTACATCAGAGGATGAATCCGTGAGGATGAATACAACAGAACACAATACAATACAATGCGACATAATACAATACACTACACTACAACACAACACAATACAATACAATACCATATGATATAATGCAGTACAATATAATACAATGCAACACACCACAACACAATAAAATACAACACAACAGACCACAATGCAATGCAACAGTACAATACAATACAACACAATACAACACAATACAATATAACACAAGACAAGACAAGTCAACACAACCCAACACAACACAATACATTACAATCCAATCCAATGCAGTGCAACTCAAGACAACGCAATAGAATATTTGTAAAATGGTTACGCTCGAGACAAGACAGCATTTTTAGAAGACAAAAAGATAAAATATAACCAGGGATTCCTAGCAATTAAAATTAACGCAGCATTTACAACAATTCAGTAATATCTTTAAAGGGATAATGCTCGAAACTTTGTGCCAATGTTCAAAACAGCAAAAGTTACTCAAGATCATATCTGGAATTTTTTCTAAAACAGACAAAGTGTACGTGGCACAACACTAGTCTAAATATGCAGGTTCATGCTGACACAGAACATGCCTTGAATCTCCAATGCTGTTTTCAACAAATCGAGGGGTGAATGCCAGAACTGCCCATCTGTGCTCTTTATTCCTTTTGAGATAGACCGTTCTGGCAGGCACCCCCCGAAATGAGCTCTGGTTTCACTGTCCTAGTGTTACAAAACACGCAGTTTAAAACCCTTTCATCGCCACTGTCGCCCCTTGGCACCACAATGATTTAACACCCATGTTGCTAAAAGCCATTAAATGAGGGTCTGGTATACAGTGACCTTAATATGTTCTTAATTTTGGGAGGTAAGGATAGGCCCTATTTTATGCATTCCACAGATGAATCCCCAGTATTGCAGACGAAATCTATTCTCTACCTGGGCAAGTTTAATGGTAAATTTTGGCTGACGAATGGCTGGCGTTGAAAGGGTTAAATTAAAACTACGCCCAAACTAATTTCAAGTAATCTGCCCTGAATTTTGTTTTTGCCTCTAAGAATTAGTCCAACAGGTAGGGATTTCCATTACCACCTGGGGTAGCAATTGCCATCATCTATGGTTAGCACAGATGATATAGGGCCCCCAACATATATGATAGCAATATGACAGTAGTAGCTTTCTGTCAGTTATCACGTGATTTATAACAAAAATATACCCCTTATGAAGCATGTCACAAATGCCTATTAGAAAGAAAAAAAAACTAAAATAAAAAGAATACGCTGTACATTTTAATTTTTAACGCAACAATAGCAAAACTACTACTTTCATATTGCTATCATATATGTTGGGGGCCAAATATCCCTCACAAATATTATAACAGGGGATAGTGTAGCTTCCAAAAATCAGCATGAGAAATTGCCCCCCAGGTGGTAACAAAATACCCCCCAACCTGATCGACTAAACGGGCCATAAACCTTCAGCATATTTCAGAATTTCTGCTCTGCTTTTACTTTCTTGGTTTGAAAGAACACAATCGCACTACTCAAGGGCAAGTTATAAGTAATTCTGCTTTTAATCTCTTGTTCTCATTCTACTTAGAAGAGATTTTGTCATTCGACTCCCGCGCTTATGTGAAGAATTCTGTTTACTGCAGTAACTTTCTCTGTCCCACAGAATATGTTATGAAACTCCCGTGCTATTTTCAGGAATTCCTCTCTGAACTTGCTGCCAGTCAAAATGTAGAGGTAGAAATTGATTCCACTGTTACACCTCAGCAACACAGTGCTGATTGTGGAAAATATAATTGATCGACCATTCTCAACGGGGTCCTGTCTATCAGTAAAGTCGTCTAATATTAAATATATAGCGAAAGGTGTTGTCAGGAGGAAGAAACAAACATTGGCAACAATCATGGTGACCGTCAGTGAAGACACTTTCTGTTGTCTGGAATCCTGGCTGGATTGTTGCTGTGTTGAAAGATGTTTATTGATTCTGACGGATCTGACCAGCGTCAACATAAGAACGCTGTTACTGACTAGCAGTAGAACGAAAGGTAGGAAACAGAACTGGATCAGGTTAATCCAAGGATGTATTCTTGCAACATACCATCTGTACATTTCTGATCCACTCATAAAACAAAAACCCTGTTTATTAATGTTAAACCCATAGAGAAAGTGAGAATACAACAAGATTAAAAATATGATCACTGTACCAGCAATGACTCGTGACTTTCTCTTCGTCCACGCAGAATTTACGCGAAGTGGCCACAGCACAGAAGCAGCTCTGAGCATGGTGAGTGACACCAGCATCCACGACGATACAGGTAGCACGAAGTGGCCTGTGAACCTGACAATCTTGCACTGCCAGATGCCCTGGTCCTTTATGAACGTAAACCGAAACATATATTTCAGGACGATGTGCAATGTAACTGCCAGTGTAAATTGGTCAGACAGGGCCAGAACTATGAAGAAAACACTGGAGGTGGACGAAGGAAGACGAAGCATGATCATAATTATTACCACATTTCCGAACGTCCCAAAGAGAACAACGATAGGATCACCGATACTCAAGATGAATCTAGACAGTTTGAGGTAGGGTATGATTATAGCAGAATACGAATCACGTTTGAAACGTTCAGAGTTATCCATTGTTCAGCTCACTTTCATGTGTTGCGAATTGAAAGTAGCTAGATTCACTGTAGTTAGTACTACTGGTTTAAGTACATGCTTTGCGTGTACATACCCAATCCCAAAAAGAAGAAGAAGAAGAAAAAGAAGAAGAAGAAGAAGAAGAAAAAAAAAGAAGAAGAAGAAGAAGAAGAAAAGAAGAAGAAGATGANAGAAGAAGAAGAAGAAGAAGAAGAAGAAGAAGAAGAAGAAGAAGAAGAAGAAGAAGAAGAACAACAACACAACAACAACAACAACAACCAATCAAGTTAATGTTATTAACATCAAGACATTAATTTCAAATCCTTTGTGTCATTACCATCAAGGCATCACTTTTAACGCTCAATGCGCTCTCCAAATCCGTTGTGTATATAGCCTTCATGGGCTCCTACAACGTACATAATCCAGATCCAGATCCAGAAAACAAACAACAAGAAAACGCCACAAGTTTGAACTCTACACCTCTAACACTCTATCAACCAGCTGTTTGGGTCCAGTTGATGGTCCAGTACGGTCACCCTTTTCGTAAGTCACGTGACGGATGAGAACCGGTTGTGGGGTAAAATGTTCCTACATATAAATTGACCCCGGTCAAAATGAAAGACGGATTTTGATGAATTTATAAACCGCTTAAAGGACCCGTCACACAATAGTCCACCAGTATACCAGAAGAAACGCTCATGCATGCATATTGCTCAATTCAACGACGCTGAGTTCTGCAGATAACTCTTAGTCCCCCTCTTATAGTGAAACGCATTTATAAATTATATTATAGGGTTCTGTAAGTTTGAACAGCCTCACATAATCTATAACATAATATTTCTCTCGTAATTACTCCATTACAGACAATGAAAGTGAATAATAAACAAACAAAATGCTTTAAATACTGACATTGGACAACACTAAGAGACCAGCATGTCTTTCTGCTACTGTATATGTCAACCCAGACTATCTTGTACTACATGCCTCCCCGCCCCTCCTCCCCCTTTAATATTTCGCATTGAAAATGTTCACCAAGAAGCAACATTCTGCCATTCTCGGGAAAAGGGATAGGGTTAGGATCAGCCTAGGATTATTTTCATAAAACTGAAAGAAGCAGACTTTGAGACCAAGAGTCGTAAACATGAGGGGGTGAATAAATTACAGCTTTGCTCCTCCCCGCTCTCTCTCTCTCTCTCTCTCTCTCTCTCTCTCTCTCTCTCTCTCTCTCTCTCTCTCTCTCTCTCTCTCTCTCTCTCTCTCTCTCTCTCTCTCTCTTTCATCCTTCTTATCTTGGTTTCCATGGGGAACTAAAGTTTAAGAATACAGTTTCTCCAGTATTCCAAACACCAACGTTAGGAGACATATATAGCTCTGTACAATTTCAAGTGATTATTTATGACAATTCATTCAAACAAATGTGACAGGCACGGAAACAGCATGGTCAAAGGTCCAAGTCAAGGGTATCAAGGTCTTTAATACTTAGCATGTCGTGTGCTTTTTAGCTAGTATACCAACCTACCGAATCTTAGGACTGTAACATGAAAATATGTGAAGTATATGGCTATCATAACAAATGTCAGGGCTGATGTCAATAAAATAACAAGTGCTCAGTAGTCTAAATTAGAATAAGCCATTACGCTCAATTATTAAGTTTAGAGACTGTAGGGGAAAAACGGTAAAGATAAATAATAATAATAATAATAATAATAATAATAATGAATATTTATATAGCCCGATACTCCATAGTGGGCTCATTGCGCTTTACAAAGGCGTCACAAAGGTACTGAGGAAAAATAAATACACAAATTATTCAGGCAGATACTAATTATACTGAGCAGTAAAATCATACATGAAAAAGCCACACACAGATTACAAACATCAAATAAGACCTAAGCATGTATAAAATAGCATGTCGCACCCAGCAATGAATAATAAAAACTGTAAGACACACCAATCCCCCTTCCCAACGCACAGAGAGAGAGAGAGAGAGAGAGAAGAGAGAGAGAGAGAGAGAGAGAGGAGAGAGAGAGAGAGAGAGAGAGAGAGAGAGAGAGAAACACGCTCTGAGTGTAGATATTGGCATAACAAAAAATAAAAAGATTTGAATGACAAACTTTAAAGTCCAGGTTAGCAATGAGTTTCCCTTTTGGGAGTAATACCCTTTTTTACTGCAAAATGTGAAGCGATTCTGAGCTGGAAATCTAGTGCATCTAGAACAATGACAAAAATTATCAGGTAGCTGAATAAGAATTGAGATTGTAATATGTGCATTTAAATGCAATGTGTTTGCATTAGGGAAGAAAATACTTTTAGGAATTGGTTTTTGAAGGCTTGTAACACAAGCCATAACATTCTTGACATATCTGTCGCGACTCTG
>CM065711.1:7584584-7589584 GCA_017654935.2 Phymorhynchus buccinoides | reverse complement strand
TATTGCGACTGCAGAAGACTTTTTTGTTTCATTTGTTTCGTTTTGTTTTTGTTCCAATTTTTTTTGATTAAGAACATCAGTGATTTATTATTATCGTGTAGGGGAGAATCACCAGTACCGTACTACTTAAACCACGTTTTATTCCATCTGTGCAAAAGGGTTTAATTCCCTTTGCCGAACTGTGCAGAGAGCTCGCAATGCAACTATTATAACGCCTCGAAACATTGCTATAAGTCGGGGACTATTCAGTGTATTGCTTTCAGGTTTCAATTTTGAGATGTCTGATCATGTTTTAAAAGTTCAAACAGTTCTCATCGAGCTTAAAAAGCGTTTGGTAGTTCTAAAAATAGCCTTTTCTTACGATAAATGATAATTGAGTTTGAGTGGTGATTTGGATTCAAAGGAGGGACATTTTGGAAATCAAAGTCAATAGACGATTTTCGGAAGAAAAAAACTAGGGGAGAGGACTTCGTGAAAATTAGAGTTGATTTCCTTGACTTACTCGGTCAAAACCATAGCAACCATGGCGTCAAAGCTTGAAACCGCAGGATGCGAGTCATCGACTTGCAAACATTTTTTTTTAGAAAAATGAGGGGTGGCCAGTAGCTACAATCTGATAGTACTTGCAAAATGTGAAGTACACATATAAATGACATGAAATTTAGAATGACGCACTTTGTTCTACCTGTTGCATGTGTACTCAAACACACGAGGCGATTGCTGGGGATCTACCCGATGGCAGAGTAACTTCCCCTGTTTGACCGATTGAATTAGGCAAGATCACTCCCACACACCATGAAATTTACTCCCCTTAATTATTTCCGAACAATTCCTATTGGCTTTCTATTTTGGTTTACTTCATCATATTGTTAGTCACCACTGTAACTATCGATACAAATCTGAGTTTGACTGGAGAGGTTGTATACATAAACATGCCAAAGCTACCAAGATGAACAATTTGAAAATGAGAACCAAATTAGTTGATGGGGTTGGTATTACAAGAATACTCAAAAATGGTAGTTTATGCTAGGCACGCGTTTAAAGACCCACCAGATCACGTGTCAAAATCACGGATTTTACGTGTTTTCCCTCTTATAGCGGGTAAGAAATCTTGCTTTGACCAGGTTTAGCTCCCATACAAATGCCCCCGCATTCAAAACGAAACATCATTTTAAAGAGCAGCTTCAATTTGAAGTTGGGGGCATTTGTATGTGGGTCACAGCTACCCAGAAAAAAACCCAAGGGACTTAATCGTGGTGGGTCAGTGGGTCTTTAAGAGTACACGTGTGAGCAGGGTAGAATGAGCTCTACCTCACGGCCTAATACTGTAATGAGGAGTGCACTTTAAACAATTAACAAGGGTAGCAATATTTAAATTGCTAGAAACTGTGAATCGTTTTGAAGGTTTATTTTAATTTACATGCTACCAGCGTTAATTGTTCAAGATGCAGTCATGATTACGTACGGTACCTGATGTCCACCAGGTATAAAAGGTTTTCCCTACTGCTATTTTAATGGTATGATTGCTTACGACACTATATAAAAAGTGAGACCTATTCTTTTGGATTCAGTGTAACTTTTCTTCCTTCAACATGTACCAATCACTAAATACCTATTAGAATAACCTTAGATGATACATTTTGGTTTACAAAAGGTAAAGGTGTCCCATAGCCTATCGGCCGTAGGGGCAGTGAACTGTTAGAGGTTCACCGTGTCAAGGGCACGGCATCATGGAAGGCAGGAGCCCATCCCTCCCCTTCCGCCGCCTTTTAACCTTCCCTGAAACCTTACCCATTTCACTGCTGGGTGGGCAGAGAGGGTCTTCAGGCCAGAAAAATCTGACTCCAAGCTGGACTTGAACTCGCCACCTTCTGCACTGCAGCCGAGTGTTCTAACCAATCTTCAATCTTTGCTTTATGAAAAACAGTGCTTTACCATAAATAAACTCTGACAGAAATATTGCACCATACGATAAAGAATCTAAGTATGTTTTAAACAATAAACAATTTCCTTTTTTGCAGTGTTTACATAAGATAAGAGAAAATTTGATATCATACAATTAAAACACAAAATTGTTTCTATTGTACAAAGAGTATCTTCGAACATTAAATTTTGCGCAGAAATATGTCAAATCACGAGAGCTGTTGCATAGTACAATTTGTTCAATTAACTGAAAATTATTGTTTAATTGAATCATAAGAAATCTCTGGTTAAGGGGGCATAGATGTTTTAAAATGACCGACATATGTTTTGAAAAGTTTATAATCAAAGATGTGTTTATTCTGTAGATGAATCATTGCTGCATCACACTGTGAAATGATTTATTTTTTTAATAATAAAGCAGTAGTTTTCATAAAATCCAGTGCTAAAGGTGGTGTAATCAAGCAAAAAGGGACGAAATGACGCTCATAGGTTGACATACCAAAGATGCCTTTTTCAGTCACCCAAGCAAAATTAGCATCAAAGAAAGATGGTTGTTGTTGTTGTTGTTGTTGTATTACCCTGGCTTAACGACTCCAGGGATCATCCCAACAGCCGAAGCACTTGAACAATATGGTACAAATGCACCAGCTAAGGATGAGAACATTACGTGTGTGACCGGTTTTGATTACCCCGCCATGTGGGCAGCCACACTCGGAGGATTTAAGACTGATGATGTTATGCTAGGAGCTTGTCATGGCTTAGGACAATCCCCGCACAACCATGTAGAGCATATCAACATTATGATGTAGCCTTGGCGTTCTAGCTTATGTCAACTGGTCTGACACAGCCTCATGTGAAGGCGAGAAAGAAAGATTGAAAGGCCACAAGACGAAAAAGACTCCTTGTATTTAAGCAAGAAACATGACGCATAGATGTGTGCATACATATTAGAGAACCAGTACACGTAACAGTGATAGAGGTTGAAACTCAGTAGGTTATGCTTGATTTTCGATGTTCGACGTTTGTCAATGTTTGGGTTTTTGCTCGTTTCGCAACCGTAACTTTAACAAATCTGGACACATTTTGATAATATTTGGCACTCTTGCTCACAATCACAAGATCTAGCTTGTGTTGTATCAACATGTAGAAATGTTTGATAGTTTTGAAGTTATTGCATTGACACATATGAAAATAAAGAGAAAAATAGTTAACAATACCGATAACACATAAAAACCGGAACAGTTATAAAAAAGCTGATATGACAGAAGCTTAATATATACATCTGTTGGTAAATTATGTTGAATTACCAGATCTAGCATGTAACAAACTGATATGACAGAAGCTTAATATAAACATCTGTTGGTGCATTATATTGAATTACCAGATCTAGCATGCAAACATACTGAAGAATGTATAATTTCTAAGAATTTAAAAAAATAATATTAATTTAAAGAAATTATAATTACATCAAAATTAAGTTCCACTGTTACAAATTAGGTATTAGGTATTAGGTCCTTTATAGTCACAGAGGCGTCCCTGTGAAATTCGGGTTGCTCCAACCTGGAGAGCGCGTCGCAGCCAGAGGTGAGCCACACATTTTTTTTAATTTAAAAAAACATTTGCGTGCGATTTTTGTGTGACTGATCGGGGGGGGGGGGGGGGGGGGGGGGGGGTAAATTTTGACCAAATTACAACTTTTTCGTTGCCACTGGGATTAACGTATGCTAAGTGCATGGGCACACGGGACTTCGGTTTATTGTCTCATTCGAAAGACTCCACGTTCAGACCGTAAGGCCTAGTGTAAAGTGAGAGGAAAAATCCCCTGTACCCAGGTTCGAACTCGGGTTTACTTGACGCGAAGCGAACGCGCTACCACTGTGCTACTCTACACCTGTAAATAAATCACCATTATTTCTAGAATACCGTGTATGCGAAAATAATGTATAACTTCTAAGCATTTTTAATATTAATGTTAAAGAAATTATAATTACATCAAAATCAATTTCCACTGATACAGGTCATCATTGTTTCTAGAATACTGTGTGCGTTTAGCACATTCTTGCAAATTTGAACTCTGTGATTGAAGAATTACATGAGATATAAAAATAAGGAAAAAAACGCTGTTCTTGTTCTAACTATGCCTGTGCCCTTAAATTTTCATCATTATGGTTTCACAAGAATTACCCTTTTCAAATGAAAATCGGTGTTCATGTTAGCCATGATAATAATACCTTATCTTCTATTTCAAGACAGTGTCAGATCATTACCGTTGCCCTGAACAAATATATAGTTTTATAAAATGGAAACAAAATCTGGTTTTATTGAAAATGCTTGATAATTCCTGATGTCCTCTTCATTGTCTGTAAAATGATGTCACGTCAAAGGCGTTACTTTCTTTTTTTTAATTGCAAATTCATTATAAAAAAAGTGGTAAATTCCTGTAAGAGAAGTGGGACCTTGACATTTATAGTTTGGATTACCCTCGGTATGCCCATCTACTCTACCTTTTGATTTCGTACCCTTTCCTCACCTGTTTCTACTGGCTGTTACAAAATGAGTAACTCTCCCCTATTTCACACTATTTGTGAAACGGTATGTAATTGGGACCCGCATCTGGCTGTAACCGTACACCTTCTGTTGGAGAAAATCTACCACGCACGAGCTCATCAATAATTGACTTGTTCTTCTTGTTACTCACTCGCAGTAGGAATAGTACAATGGTGTACTCTGTTATACTGTTCCTGCTCACAATGTGTCAACATACTGTGTGTCTCTTCTGTGCTAAGGCCCGTCGCACACTAGCGTCAATGCGTCAAAACGTCAAGCGTCGTTGGCGGGCAGCTTGACGCGCAGCTTCTACGCTGGCCGCATGCATCAATTTTCGCGCGTCACAAGACGGATAGGAGTTCGTCTATTCCCAAGCGTCAAGCTGCGTGAACTGACCAATCGAAAGGCAAGGAACCCAAAAACAAGGGACACCACTCCACGTTATACGATCTAGGCAGACAGTCATAGCGGACGACAGCGACATTGCCATTTTGATTGAATCGTACCAATCATATTCGTAAAAAGCGCTT
>CM065711.1:7577084-7579584 GCA_017654935.2 Phymorhynchus buccinoides | reverse complement strand
AACGACACAATTCAAGGACGTAATGTACACACAGTGCACATTTCATAAAGGGGGCTATGACATAATAGGAGAATATGGAAACCAGTTTTCCTCAAACTGTCCCAAGTTACCATTCAAAAAGGCTCTATATTTTTCTAGGTTAGTTCTGTACCTTAAAACTGTGAAAAAAACCTGCAGGTTAGGATGGACATCTTGTAATTTACATTTATAAATATAGAATTTGGCAAAAATTAAAATAAAATCCAGAACTTTGTCTGTTTTCACATTTTGTTTCACCCCAAAAAGAACCAGTTCTTTGTCAATAATCAAATTATTACAGTGTTGGCATTTATCTTTAATCAAGCATGGCAGATTTCTCCAAAACCTATTAACAATAGTACAGTCAAATAACATATGTGGAATAGTCTGTTCTTCTTGTTCACAAAAATTACAGGATGGGGAGTCAACAATTTTACATTGAAAAAGATATTTCTGAGTTGGAAGCAGTCTATGTAGGAGTCTACATTGAAACCACCTAAGTTGTACATCTGTAGAAGCTTTATAGCATTGAAGAAAAATGTGTTTCCAACTTAAGTTTTCAAAAAGGTTATTCCATTTACTAACAGCAGATGGAGAGGTATTATTTTCATTCAAAATATTTTGCACAAATTTGTTTCCTCTTTTAATACAAAACCAGGCTTTTTGGTCTAGGAGTTTATATCTGTTTTTTTGCAATAGTTACGGACTGCGTTTAAAATACCTTCATACAAAAGAAAATTTGTTCTTATACCTTTGTATTTATCTAAAAATTCATAATATGTCATCAAATTGCCATCATCATTTATTAAATGTTTAATCAGAAAAATACCATGATCACACCATCCTGTATAAAAACCACTTTTCTGTCCCTTAAAATATTAACATTATAATGAATACATTCTGCCATAAATTCATGTACAGAGGTGGGACTGCATTTCAAACACAATTTCTTATAATGCTTCATAACGTCTTTCCAGAATGGATTATTAATATCTGTCATAACAACATTTGAATATTCAGCTCCAAGATTATTTACCTTATCCAGTTTAAGATACATGTTAATTATAAATTCTCTCCATTCAGACTCACACATTAACCTTTTCAACCAACATATCTTCATGGCAGATATAAAATTTCTAAAAGCGCTTTTTGTTGCATTAAGTTATACTTGATTTTCGTAAACACGTCACAATCACCTCACACCCCTTTTCTGTTCAACATGTAACAAAGGGGTCATAACAAAGAGCGTATGACGCAGCCACCACACACCATCCCACCTGGAGCTGTCTGGGCCGTTGAGTGAGAGAGTACGAAGGCATGACTCAGCGTTGTGGGTTCACGCCTGGCTGGTCCTGTGGTTACCTGGCTAAGGTACAGCACTTTCTTTTTCTCTCTCTCTCTCACCCATGCATAAATGTGCTGAAATATATATCCGGCTCCAGTGACCTTGACCTTTGACCTATAACCTTCATTTTCGGCCTTGGCCTCGATATTCGTAGTACATGTCCGCATGCAAAATGTACGCGTCCCAGGTACCTATGGTCAAACGTTATCGTGTTCACATAGATAGATAGATAGATAGTTAGCTTTGATCAAACGTTTCTGTGTCCAATGTCTGTATGTGTGAACCTCAAAAACAAAACCAGTTAATGCTAACTTAATTAAATGTTCCGTGTTCAAAAAAACAAAAAACAAAAAACATTATAAAATGTGTTGATTTACCTTTTCTCCCAGTATATAGATAGATAGATAGATAGATATTGGACACAAACAAGTTTTATCAAAGCAAACTATTCTGCATTTCAAATGTACCAACCTTTTAGTCCTTCAGCTTATAACTGAGATTTTATATTCATTCTATTGTTATCCAAATTTTGGATTCCATATCAGTAGTTGGCCCTCCCTAGTCATGTCAATTATCTTTTTAAAACATAATTTTAGAACATTATTATTTTTGTCATTTTGCATAAGATTTTTACCTTTTCGTTTTAACTTAGTGCTGGTTTGCTTTTATTGTGGACTTTCAATCTGGTGCAAAGAGGACAACCATTCTCTCGTAGAAAGTCTTCTTGCTCAGCTTGAACCTTCACTGTGGACATTCTTTATGTTACTCAGAGCAATCTATAGTATTATAGTAGATTGTGGCGTTACCATAGCCGATGAGGCTTAACCGAGGCGTGGTTACTGCTACACCTATCCGCATTGTTAAAAAATCGGGACTTTACTGGTGTTGCACTGCTGTTACGCAGTGTTTTGGGCGTTTTTTGTGATGCCATATTTCTGGTTTGGAACCTCAGCGCAGTATGCGTATCACGTGACGCGCAGATGTGTATTGACGGTTTTCGTTCAGTTGAGTTCAGTTGCCATGTTTGTCTTGAATGGGACACAACGTTTTTTTTTGGTCCTCAGCTGTTTGCTTTGGGATGTGGACCGGGGGCAACTCACTTATGTTTTTGTAAGCTGCTGTTGATGCAGGTTCGTA
>CM065711.1:7562084-7572084 GCA_017654935.2 Phymorhynchus buccinoides | reverse complement strand
ACCACAATGCAATGCAACAGTATAATACAATATAACAGAATACAATATAACACAAGACAAGAGAAGTCAACACAACTCAACACAACACAATACACCACAATACAATCCAATGCAGTACAACTCAAGACAACGCAATAGAATATTTTGTAAAATGGTTATGCTCGAGACACGACAGCATTTTTAGAAGAAACAAATATAAGATATAACCAGGGAGTCCTAGCAATTAAAATTAACTCAGGATTTACAACAATTGATTAATGTCCTTAAAGGGATAATGCTCGAAACTTTGTGCCAATGTTCAAAACAGCAAACGTTACTCAAGATCATATTTGGAATTTAAAACCCCCCAGACAAATTGTACGTGGCACAAATCTAGTCTAAATATGCAGGTTCATGCTGACACAGCACATGCCTTGAATCTCCAATGCTGTTTTAAACAAATGAGCTCTGGTGTCACTGTCTGGGTATTGCAAAACACGCAGTTTAAAACTACACCCAAAGCTAATTTCAAAAACCTGCCCTGAATGTTGTTTTTGCCTCTAAGAATGAGTCCATCAGGTAGGGGTTTTCATTACCACCTGGGGTAGCAATTGCCATCATCTATTGTTAACACATGTAGCCCCCGCTTACCAACATATATGATAGCAATATGACAGTGGTAGCTATATGTCAGTTATCACGTGATTTATAACCACACCCTTTGTTATGAAGCATGTCACAAAAGCCTATTAGAAGAAGAAGAAAACACTAACATAAAAAGAAAACGCTTTACATTATTATTGTCCACGCAACCATAACAATGCTACTACTTCCATACTGCTATAATACAAATATTATAACAGGAGATAATGTAGCTTCCAAACATCACCATGATAAATTGCCCCCCCCCCCCCCCCCTCAGGTGGTAACAAAATACCCCCCAACCTGATCGACTAAACGGGCCATAAACGTTTTGTTTTCTTTAGAATTTCTGCTCTGCTTTTACTTTCCTGATTTGAAATAACATTATCGCACTACTCCAGTGCGAGTTATAAGTAATTCTACTTTAAATCTTTTGTTCTCATTCTACAAGAAGATTTTGCCATTCCACGTCTGCGCATTTGTGACTAATTCAGTTTACTACAGTGACTTTCTTTGTCCCACAGAATATGTTATTAAACTCCCGTGCTATTTTCAGGAATTCCTCTCTGAACTTGCTGCCAGTCAAAATGTAGAGGTAGAAATTGATTCCAGTGTTACACCTCAGCAACACAGTGCTGATTGCGGAAAATATAATAGATTGACCGTTCTCAACGGGGTCCTTTCTATCAGTAAAGTCGTCTAATATAAAAAATATAGCGAAAGGTGTTGTCAGGAGGAAAAAACAAACATTGGCAACAATCATGGTGACCGTCAGTGAAGACACTTTCTGTTGTCTGGAATCCTGGTTGGATTGTTGTTGTGTTGAAAGATGTTTATTGATTCTGACGGATCTGACCAGCGTCAACATAAGAACGCTGTTACTGACTAGCAGTAGAATGAAAGGTAGGAAACAGAACTGGATCAGGTTAATCCAAGGATGTATTCTTACAGCATACCATCTGTACGTTTCTGATCCACTCACAAAACAAAACCCCAGTTTATTAATGTTAAGCCCATAGAGATAGTGAAAATACAACAATATTAAAAATATTATCACTGTACCAGCAATGACTCGTGACTTTCTCTTCGTCCACGCAGCATTGACACGAAGTGGCCACAGCACAGAGGCAGCTCTGAGCATGGTGAGTGACACCAGCATCCACGACGATACAGGTAGCACGACGTAGCCTGTGAACCTGACAATCTTGCACTGCCAGATGCCCTGGTCCTTTATGAACGTAAACCGAAACATATATTTGAGGACGATGTGCAATGCAACTGCCAGTGTAAATTGGTCAGACAGGGCTAGAACTATGAAGAAAACACTGGAGGTGGACGAAGGAAGACGAAGCATGATCAGAATGACCATCACATTTCCGAACGCCCCAAAGACAACAGTGATAGGATCACCGATACTAAAGATGAATTCACCCAGTTTGTAGTAGGGTATGATTATGGCATAATACGAATCCCGTTTGAAACGGTCAGAGTTATCCATTGTGCTACTCACTTTCATGTGTTACGAACTGAATGTATCTAGATTCACTGTAGTTAGTACTACCGGCTTAAGTACACGCTTTGCGTGTACAGAACCAATCCCATGAAGAATAAGAATAAGACGACAAAGAAGAAGAAGATGAAGACAAGAAGAAGAAGAAGAAGAAGAAAAAGAAGAAGAAGAAGAAGAAGAAGAAGAAGAAAAAGAAGAAGAAGAAGAAGAAGAAGTAGAGGAACAACAACAACAACAACCAATCAAGTTAATGTTATTAACATCAAGACATTAATTTCAAATCCTTTGTGTCATTACCATCAAGGCATCACTTTTAACGCTCAATGCGCTCTCCACATCCGTTGTGTAAATAGCCTTCATGGGCTCCTACAACGTACATAATCCAGATCCAGATCCAGAAAACAAACAACAACAAAACGACACGAGGTTTGAACTCTACACCTCTAACACTCTATCAACCAGCTGTTTGGGTCCAGTTGATGGTCCAGTACGGTCACCCTTTCGTAAGTCACGTGACGGATGAGAACCGGTGTGGGGTCAAATGTTCCTACATATAAATTTACCCCGGTCAAAATGAATAACGGTTTTTGATGAATTTATAAACCGCTTAAAGGCCCCGTCACACAATAGTCCACCAGTATACCAGAAGAAATGCTCATGCGTGCATATGGCTAGATTCAACGGCGCTGAGTTCTGCAGATAAGTCAAACGGCGGTAACACGAGAAGGCCTCTTAGTCCCCCTTTTAAAATAATAATAATAATTGATAGTATTTCTATAGCGCCTTTCTATAATTATTTTACACTCAAGGCGCTTCCATTCACTGATACGAAAGTAGTGTGTCTTGAGTTTAACTTTGAAAGTAGAGATAGTTGGTTCATGGTGGAGATCGACTGGGAGGGAATTCCAAACAGCAGGGGCACTGAAACTGAAACTGCGGTCACCAAATGATTTTAGATTTGTTTTTGGAACTTTCAGAAGTTTTGTGTTTGAGGACCTGAGTGAGCGGGAAGGAGTGTAGGTGTGAAGAGCTCTGGAGAGGTAAGGCGGAAGGGTCTGTTCAAAGTGACGGAAGGATAGAACAGCCAGCTTATTCTGAAGGCGGAACTGCACAGGGAGCCAATGGAGCTCCTTCAGAAGTGGCGTGACGTGATCACGCTGGCGCTTACGCAGTATGAGGCGGGCTGCACTGTTTTGAACTCGCTGTAGGCGAGTAATTTCTTCTGTAGGAAGGCCAAAGAGAATGGAATTGCAGAAATCTAAACGTGAAGAAATAAAAGCTGCAACAAGGCGCTTGCATGCGTTAGCTGAAAGAAAAGGCCGAATGGATGCAATACGTCTGAGCTCAAAGAAACAAGAGCGACAAATGCTGCTGATATGGTCATGCATGGAAAGAGTCTGGTCAATCGTTACCCCGAGGTACTTGACAGATGGTTTGAACTGAACAGTATTGGCTCCAATGTCTGCTGACTCACTGTTAATTAATGCAAGGCGACCAGCAGAACCAACAGGCAGAACCTCTGCCTTGTCTGTGTTGAGCTTAAGCTTGTTACTGTTCATCCATCCTAATACATCGGTGATGCACATCTCGATGCCATACAGAATGGAAGGGAAGCTCTCAGGGGGACTACTTTGTGACAACTCAGTGTTGTCAGCGTATTTGTGAAAATCACAGGAATGTGCAGCGATCACGTCAGACAACGGCTGTGAATAGAGCGTGAAAAGAACAGGGCCCAACACTGAGCCCTGTGGCACTCCGTACGTGAGGGGTGAACGAGCTGATGAAACTCCATCTACAACAACAGAGAAGTGGCGGTCAGATATGTAGGATTTAAACCAGTCGAGGACAACGCCACGTATCCCAAAGGTCACTTCTAAACGGGTCAGAAGGATGGAATGATCAAGCGTATCGAACGCTGCGCTGAGGTCCAAAAATGCTGTCAGAGAAACAAGCCTCTGATCCGTCTTCAAAAGAAGGCCATTCATGACACTCAGCACAGCAGTCTCAACACTGTGATTTTTCCTGTAGGCTGACTGATGCTCCTCAAGCAGGTTGTTATGCATTAAGTGTCTCTTCAGCTGTGCCAAGACGACTTTCTCTAAAATCTTGGCTATGAAAGGAAGATTTGACACTGGCCGATAGTTTTTTTAGATTGTTGCAATCAAGTCCAGGTTTCTTAAGAATAGGGGTGACAATAGCATCTTTGAACTGTTCGGGGAAAACACCCGCAGAAAGAGAAGCATTAACAATGTTAGTAATGTGTAAAACAAGATCATCAATACACTGCTTTGTAATGGAAGTTGGGATAGGGTCAAGATTACAAGTCTTGGATGGTGACTTCATAATCAGTTCACGTATGTCCGTCTCTGAGACAGAGTCAAACTTGTTAAAAAGAGGGCCTTCGTAAACAGAAAAGGACAGGGGGTCTCAATGGTGGGAGTCTAGATCATTACGAATGTTACTGATCTTTTCAGCAAAATAATTACAAAACTGCTGAGATTGTTCTGCGGTTCGAATGTCATATGGCATAGCCTTTACCTTACTTTTACCTAAGAGTTCGTTAGTAACAGAAAACAACTGTCCACGAGAGGAGGAAGCAGCAGCATCAATCTTATCAGCATACAACTGCGTGCGAGATTGCTGGAGACAGTCACTGGCAGCCTCCATCTCGGCATCATACAGCTGTCTGTGCACAGTCAGGCGTGTCCTCCTTCAGCGTCGTTCAGCTCGCCGCCGCATGCGTCGCGCCTCCCTGACGTCGTCGGTCATCCATGGGGCAGAGGGGCGGTCACGCACACACCTGGTGACAGAGGGGGCGTGACGATTCAGGATCTGCTGCAGGCCCTGGTTGTAGGCGTCGACGAGGGACTCCACTTCAAGGTCAGGTTCAACGTTGCCAGCCAGAGCACGAACGTTTGACTGGAAGGCATCAGGATCGATGGCTTTCAGGTTCCTGGACGTCACGAGCCGCTTATAGTGAAACGTATTTAGAAATGATATATAGGGTTCTGTAAGTTTGAACAGCCTCACATCATATAGTAATAAGCCAAGTGTCCGTGTGTGTGTGTGTGTGTGTGTGTGTGCTGTGTGTGTGTGTGTCGTGTGTGTGTGTGTCTGTGTGTGTGTCTCTGTGTCTGAAACACGAAACGGGCCCTTATAACTCCGCCGTTTTTCGACCGAATCGCTTCAAATTTGCTGTGAGCCCTAACGGGGCGATGGCAACGGCAACCGAGGCGGCCGTGTCATTTGCGCGGTTCGCAAATGCGCGAAACGCGCATCCGCCGGCCTCTCGGCGCCCGTATCTCCGGCGTTTCTGGGCCGATTGCCTTCCAATTTGGCAGGTAGATGACCGGGGACGGTGACTATCCGTGTACCAAACCGGAAGCGAATCGGTTCAGAAACGCGCGCGCTATACGACTCAGCCGTTTCTTAACCGAATCGCTTCAAATTTTGCTGTACTCAGCGTTACCAGTACTTGGCGTTACCGTTACTAGGCGTTACCGTTACTAGGCGTTACTGGTACTCGGCGTTGCGCTAGTAATCTATAACAGAATATTGCTCTCGTAACCACTCCATTACGGACAATGAAAGTGAATAATAAACAAACAAAATGCTTTAAATGCTGACATTGGACAACACTAAGAGACCAGCATGTCTTTCTGCTACTGTATATGTCAACCCAAACTGTCTTGTACTACATGACTCCCCCCTTTTGGGGGTAATACCCTTTTTTCACTGCAAAATGTGAAGTGATTCTGAGCTGGATATCTAAGTGCATTTAGAAAAATAACCAAAATTACCAGGTAGCTGAATAAAAGTTGAGACTGTAATATGTGCATTTAAATGCAATGTGTTTGCATTAGGGTTTTTGAAGTCTTGTGACACAAGCCATAACATTCTTCACATATCTGTCGCGACTCTGATCTGAACTTGCTGCTGGCCAAACAGTAAATGTAGAAGTTTACAGCACTGTTGCAGTAGAACAAGAAGTAACTGACAGCACTGAACATTGAATACTGTCCGCTTTGTATGAGAATGTTCATATCAAAGTAATCATATTCATATGCCAAGATACGTGCAGCTAAAGGTGTTGTCAGGAGGACAAAACACGCACTGGCAGCAATCAAGGTGACAGTCAATGAGTACACTTCCTGCTCACTGAAATTCTTGGTGCTTTGTTGCCTAGGAACACGTTTTTGTGTTCTGACTGATCTGATCAATGTCCGCAAAAGAACACTGTTGCTGATGGTCAACATTACGACAGGTAAAACCCAGATGTTGAGCAATCGAACCCAAAACATGTCGAGTCTTGATCCAGACATATTGCAAAACCCTTCTTCAACCGGATACTCTCTAAGAAGGTGCCAATTCATTGCAAGAATAAAGGTGATCACTATGCCAGCTGTAACTCGTGACTTTCCCTTGGTCCACACAGCATTGACACGACGTGGCCACAGCACAGAAGCAGCTCTGAAGCATGGTGCAGGAGTGTCAACAAGCATCCAAGACGATAGAACTGTCAGCGTGCGAAAGGCAATTCTATAAAACTTGCACTGCCAGGTTCTGTCATCTCTGGAGTATTCTCCATCTAAGGTTTTATAAAGCAGTCGGTCCAGAGGCCCTGCTATCAGCATCCACTGGTCAGATAGGGCCAGGGTTTTGAAGAACACACTAGATGTGGACGAAGGAAGACGACACATGACTATGATTATCATACAATTGCCCCCAGATCCTAAAACAAAGAGAATAGGGTCACCTATTTGCTTGATGAGATGAGCTAGGACTGTATAGACGTGATGTTGATCTTTCCAAGAAATACCATCCTCTTTGGATCGCTCTGAGTTCTCTGTTGAACTGGTCGCTTCAAACAATGGGTCACTGAAGTTGGCTGGACTGTTTTCAGTCATGATTGTTGACTTTGTGATTAGTCTGTGTTCGCACAGGACGTGCTATGGAGTTGTGGGGATTATTCTGGAATTTTCAATAAGATCCTATTGCTTTGAATAATATTTTAATGATCAAATTCTTTGCTACTTTCCTGAAGTGGTGCCTTGAGGACAGTTCCAGTTAATAGTGTTATTCATTAATATTTTCAGGTAACAATTTCATATTTTTGACACAACAGGGAGACAAAAAGTAGAACTAGAAGTAGTACCAGCAACAGCAGCAGCAGCAGCAGTAGTAGTAGTAGTCCAATCATCATCATCATCACCATCATCGTCATCATCATCAGCAGTCATCCATCATCATCATCATCAGCATCATCATCATCATCATCATCATCATCATCATCTTCATCTATAATACAACAACATCATCATCATCATCATCCAGCATCAGCATCATCATCATCATCCATCATCAGCATTATCATCATCATCATCATCATCATCATCAGTCATCATCATCATCATCATCAACATCATCATCAACAACAACAACACAACAACACATCATCATCATCATCATCATCATCATCATCATCATCATCATCATCACACCATCATCATCATCATCATCAACATCAACATCATCATCATCATCATCAGATCATCATCATCATCACCACCATCAACAACAACAACAACAACAACAACAACAACAACAACAACAACAACAACAACAACATCATCATCATCATCATCATCATCATCATCATCATCATCATCATATAAAATCATTTTAGTAGTGTTGTAGTTGTTTCTAAATCCTCCACCCTTTTGCTGCTATAATTTCTGACATTGTGTCTGTCTCTCTCTATATTTCCAAATATCAACTTCTCGAAAAATTATAAGTGAATATTGATTAAATAGGGTGCCACCCAAAATAGCAACCCATTAACTGGAAACGTTTTAATCGTTGTTCGAAACATGAATTTAATTTTGTCTTTTGAATTCATCACACATGTTATTTAGTGCAAATAATTCATCCACCTTCTGGAACGTTATGCTAGCAACATCCTCTAATCCATTGCTTTCTTCAAGTCTGATTTTTCTTTCATTACGGTCACAAAATATTTCCTGCTTGATTTTCTGTCATAAAATTGTTTAAATTGTTTCTTCTTTGAGCTCCATGAAAATGAAACTGTGGTTGAAATTAGAGGTAGTATGACGGACGATAATTTGACTGTAAACAGCAGTGATTGTCTATAAGAAGAAAAGGGGTGGGGGTGAATAGGGGTGGGTGTAGAGGAATGATAGATCAGAAGGGATGGATGAATGAAGGAGAGAAATGATGCCAACTCAGATGAAAAGATTCCAGTAGGCAAAGAGATAAGAGATAAGAAGGATAGACATTTGCTGGCTTCAAAAGGAGTTAAGTGGTTTGGACAGTGCAGAAGATTGCTTCGTCAAAAGGAAGGGTGAAGGGGAGAGGGGAGAGCAAAGAGGAACAGAGATGGTGGGGGTAACGGTTCCAAGTGGGGGAGGGGTTTAGAGAAGGAGGGGTGAAGGGAGAATACTATAGGGCACTATGTTTAACTTCATTTAGAGCTAAAGCAAATGAAATCCTAATAGCAAGCATCTATGCAAATTGTAACGAAGCCCTTGCACATTGCAATTCTAACGCAATGAAAGTTATCATTTTAGAAGCAGTGAAGTCCATAGCTGTTATAATAATCACCGAAGGTTCTTTGTGAAGAAATGGCATTCACGTTCACTGACTTTGCAAAGGAGTTTCCAAGTGTGGTGAAAGATTCGTTGGTAGAGGAAGGGTTCGATAGCCTGCCAGCTCTACTTTCTGCCCGTGGAGACGAGTTTGCTTCCCTTAAAATCAGAAAGGGACATGTTGCCATGGTGAGGAAGACCACCAAATCTCTTCAAACCCAACATGGACATGCGCCGTGTTCTGTGCAGCGTCACACCCTGGTGATCTGATGCAACCACTGACACAAAATCACACGCAAATTTTAAAAAAAGAGCAGGGATGTCGGAGGGGGCAATTAATAGTAGATTAGTGTTTTGGGGGTTAACTTCTGTCTTTACCTTTTTGATGAATGAAAACGATTGTAAAATTGATGCAGGAGCTGTGTTAAATATCACATTATACTCAGAACCTCGTCTTGGCTTAAGGCGATGTCAGACCAAGACCAATTGACATAGGCTTAAGAACACCAAGGCTACATCAAAATGTTGTTATGCTATGCATAGGTTATGCGGGGATCGTCTTTAGCCATGACAAGCTCCTAGCATAACATCATCAGTCTCCAAAATCCCCCGAAGACGGTTGTGCGCAAATTTGTTGCTGCCCACGTGGCGGGGTAATCAAAAAACAGTCACACACACGTAAAGATGTTCTCATCCCTAGCTGATGCATTTGTACCATAGTGTTCAAGTGCTTCGGCTGTTGAGATGATACCTGGAGTTGATTTGATTGATTGATTTAATTTAAAGTCTGTTCACAACAATGGTGATATTAGACTTAAATAAATACATTAATTAAACAAAAACAAAACAGACATAAACAAATATTGAATTAAAATGAGGTGAAAAGAGATGTGTGAGTGTGTGTGTGTGTGTGTGGTGTGTGTGTGTTGTGTGTTGTGTGTCGTGTGTGTGTGTTGTGTGTGTGTGTGTGTGTGAGTGTGTGTGTATGTGGCTGTGTGTGTGTTGTAGTGTGTGTGTGCGGTTGTCATGTGTGCGTGTGCGTGTGTGTGTGAGTGTGATGTGTGACGTGTGTGATGAGAGAGAGAGAGAGAGGAGAGAGATGAGACGAGAAGAAAGAGAGAGAGAGAGGAGAGAGAGAGAGAAGAGAGAGAGAGAGAGAGAGTATGTCCGTGATGGGGGAAGGAAAAAAAAAAGAAAAAAAAAAGGATTTGGGGGCAAAGAAAAGAAAATTAATATTAAATAACGTATCAATTATAGTAATTTT
>CM065711.1:7528842-7561584 GCA_017654935.2 Phymorhynchus buccinoides | reverse complement strand
CTCGGGGCCCCCCAGGGTTTTGGGAAGGGAAAACACACTAGATGTGGGGACGAAAGGAAAGACGGGGACCCCCGCATGGACTATGATTATCATACAATTGCCCCCAAATCTAAACAAAGAGAAACAGGTACAACCTATTTGCTTGATTGAGATGCGCTTGGGACTGTATAGGGACAGTGATGTTGATCTTCCAGGAAAACACACATTCTCTTTGGGATCGCTCTGAGGTGTTCGCCGTTGAAATGGTCACCTTCAAAAAACAAGGGGGTCACTGGAGGTTTGGCTGGACTGTTTTCAGTTATCATTTGGGGGACTTTTGGTGAATTAGTCTGTGTTCGCACACAGGACCATGCTTATGGCGACTTGTTGTAGGAATAAAGGTCCTGGGGGATTTTTCATTTCAGATTGCTATTGCTTTGAAATATATTTTAATGATTGCATATTGTTTGCTACTTTCCTGAAGTGGTGGGTGCCGTGAGGGGGGACAGTTCCAGTAATAGTTTATTCATTTAATATTTTTCAGGTAAACAATTTTCATTAATTTTGGACACAAGGACACAAAAAAAGTAGAAAATAGGAAAGTAGTACCAGCAGCACAGCAGCAGCAGCAAAGCAGCAGTAGTAGGCTGTAGTTGGTCTAAATCATCAATCATTTCATTGATCATAATCATTTTCAGATCATCATCCACCATTCAACAGCAAAACAACGTGCAAAAACCAACACAAACATCATCATCATTCATCATCATCAAATCATTTTAAGTTAGTGTTGTAGTATTTCTAAAATACCTCCACCCTTTTGCTGGTATTTAATTTCTGGACATTTGTATTTGGGGTCGTCTATTTATATTCCAAATATCAAAAATTATCAGTAAATTATTTATAAGGTGGAATATTGATGTAAAATAGGATGCCCCCAAAATAGCAACCCAATTAAATGGGAAACGGTTTTTATTTGGTTGTTTGAAACATTTGAATTTTGATTTGTTCTTTTTGGAAATTTCATTCACGTCTAAATATGGTTATTTTAGTGAAAACAAATTTCATCCAACCTTTCTGGGGAAAACGTTATGATAGCAAACATTCCTTCCTTAATCCATTGCTTTCTTTTAATTCTTGTTTTGTTCTTTCGGTTTACGTCACAAACTTAATTATCCCTGCTTGTTGTCTGTCTAGGGGAAAATCGGTTAAAAATTTGTTTTTCTTTTTGAGCTTTCCATGAAAAATGGAGAAATGTGGGTTGAAAATTAGAGGTAGTATGGGACGAACGATATATGAAGTAAAACCAGCGATGAATTGGGGTCTATTAGAAGAAAAGGTTGGGGGTTAAATTAGGGGTGAGTGTAGAGGAAATGATAGATCAGGGAAAGGGATGAATGAATAAAAAGGAGAGAAATGCATGCCCAACTCAGATTGAAAAGAATTCCCAGTAGGGTAAGGAGGAGAAGGGAAAACAGGGGTTGCAGGAGGGGTGAAGGCAAGAAGGAAAAAGGGGTAAACATGCAGTGCCTTGTACATTTCGCGCACCCAAAACCACAAACTGCTCCACCTTTTCTTTTCTCACCCCCCCCTGTAAACCCCCCCTACCCTCAACCCCCCAACCCCTCCTCTCGCCATCACCAAAAAAAACAACTGGAATTCTTGGATATGTGTTCACCCAATTCCTCCCCTTGGACCACTATTAAAGTCAATGAAAGGCGGACCCACCAAAAACAACTGCAACTTCAGTCCGACGAAAGAGTTATGCTCGAAACTGGTCATAAAAGGCAACAACTGTCTCCTTAAGGATCTTCACCCTCCTTCCAAGGGTTCAGTGATTTCAAAGTGCAGTTCCATTACGTACTTGGGAAAAAAAAATTTGTTATATTTCAATTTCTTCTTTTCCTAAGTGTAAGGACAGTCCTATAAATTGCTGCATCATACAAAAAAAATTATTGCATTTTGCTGATAGAAAAAACCTCATTGCACGTGGCCCAGGTTCGAAGCCCTGGGATTTACCCAGAAAGCTTCCCTGAGTTAATTGGTGGTCCCCTGGTGGAATGTGTGCATCGGCGGTAATTTAGAGTTATTGTTTGTTTTATTAATTTAAATGTCTTTGGGAGTTAAAGATCGGCATTTCCTCAAAAACAACGGTGTTGCTGATTGCGGGCCTTTCAACGATTTTTGGTTCCCATTGGAGGGACGTTCCATTTTCAAATAAACTGCTTTTTTTTATGCGGTGTTTTAAAACTGATTCGCAGGGGAGTGCTACATTTAGGAAACAAAGCACAACCACATCAGCGAAAACACCTGTTTTCCAAAACACAAGTTAGGGTGAGGTAGTAAAACCTAGGCAAAAGTACAGAAAACATTTCTTTGGGCCAAGTTTTTTCTATGCATAGGTTTTTCATTTGATTCATTATGTTTTTTTCTCCTCTCCATTTTCAACGTCCATAGGCAAAACTCACAATGGGGAAAAAATTTAAAACCAGCCCAAGTACTATTTAACACAAAATGAAATACACTTGGAAGCGATTCTTGGACCACGGGTCCCCACAGGGGGAAAGGGGGGCAAAAGAAAAATTGGGCCACACCCATCTTACCCACACCTTTTGGTTTTCATTGCTTACATCATAACCCACCTCATTAGATTCAAAAGTGTAAACACCCCCATGGTTAACAAAAACTTTGGAAGTGATTTTCTATACTGTTGGTTCATGCGGGAAACACTGTTGCAGATAAAACACACTATAGATGATACCAATCCTCACCATAGCTTGTGACTTTCCACCCCAACATTGCAGCATGGGCAAAAACCTATGGCAAAAACTTGGTCCTAATAAAATGGCAGACGTTTCTGGAAAACGTTGTCGGACTTTTGCCATGCACGGCCCAAGTTTGCCAAAGCTTATTACAACGAAACATGCAAATTCGTCACCCCGTGTTTCAATGTGTTACGACCCTCATCTCAAAAGGTAAGGTCTGCCCTTTCTTTTCAGTGTTATGGAAATAGTCCTAGGGTGACTGGATTACCAAACCCACCCTTTCCCACAAAAGTTGGGACAAAAAAAATGTTGGTTCTTATGTGAAAAACAGTTCAATGCAAAGGAAATTAATGGGGGTTTGGGGGTGGGGTGGGGGGGTGTTGAAGGAAAAGCTACATATTTTTACTTTTATTTAATGTACCACAATTTGTCTGGTTGATTTGAACTCATGTTTGTATTTGAAAAACTCGGTTTCTTGAAAAAAACCATTGCAGGGAGCATGGAATGGTAAGGGCGGGAAGATGAGTAGGATGGGGGGACCAGTAAAGCACACAGGGAAACAAGGCAGAGTCAAAAAGAAAGAGAATGAACAGGTTTAGCGGTTAGGTTACAAAGCACAGAACTCCAGGAAGGGTTGGGGGGAAAAACCTATTCATTACAAAAAGGGGGACCCCCCGGGAATCCCCCCACTGGGGAAGGGAAATTTGGATTTCATGCGTAAATAAACATCACGTGTGTGGGAAATTAAAATTAGTAGGATTTAAGTGTTTGTGAGTGGGGGGGTGGGGGGGGTAAAACGTCTTGGTTATTGGAGAGTTTGCTGAATGAAACAAAAACCAACACGATTGTAAAATTGATTATGCACAGTCTCAGTATAAACCCAGGTGGTTAGGACATTTCCACTACACTAATATATTGAGCGCATTATGTAACCCAAAGGGACTGTTTCACCGTCAACCGAACCTATAGGGGTTGACGGTTTCGCCACATGTTAACAAAGATTTGAAAGCCAAAACGTGTTAGCAAACTGTAGCTTTAGAAAAAACCAAATTTCGAAAAGAACGCAATACAATCAAGATCCCCGATAGCACAAAAATCATTTATTGCCAACCCAAACACCAAAAATGATTTAAACACCACACATGTCACTACAAAAAAACTCGGCATCATAATTCCAAAAGTGTTGAAATGCACCTTAACAAAACCCACTGTGTATCAAGACACCATTTCATTAAATTTTGGGGAGGTAAAGGGATAGGGCCTTACTTAATATGACACAGGAGGACCCCCAATTATACCTACAGTGTTTTTTTTTTTCTACTACCCAGGTGTATAGCTTAAATGGAACTTGTTTTGCTGGAAAGGTTGGCGGCGGGGAAAGGTTACATTTATTACCCATTGAGTTACTTGATTAGTTTGGAACGAAGGGGTACTTTTAATAATTTCAATTGGAAAATAATTTAAACTACCAAAATCTACACCATGAAAACACATATTAAAAGGACCCACCACTGAGCAACCACGATTAAGTCCCTTGTTTTTTTTCTGGGCAGCTGTGGACCCACAAATCCAAATGCCCCCCAAACTTCCAAATTGAGGCTGCTCTTTTAAAATGAATGTTTCACTGTTTGAATTTGGAGGCATTTTTGGCTGGGAGGTGAGGGGGGACCTGGTTCAAAACAATTAAATTATTTTTTCCCAGCTATTAAGGAGGGGAAAACATGTGAAAAAACACTGGGTGATTTTGGACACGTGGAAAATTAGTGGTCTTTACAAAGGTGAATGTTCACCTGAAGAAAAACCACCGTTTACCGGGCGGTGGATGATATGGATTTCTGCATGGACAGACGTGGACAAGGGACCCATCTCCACCAAGAACGCATCATAGAAATAGAACCAGTTAGAGTCATTCTGAATTAGTATTAGGCCATTAACAATCAAAATTGGAAAAAAACTATAACCAATCGGAGGGGTGATCGCCAGAACTGACCATCTTTTTTTGACTCTGTATCCTTTTGCAGACTAGCCCGTTCGGGCCTCGAAATGGCAACTCAACAACAATTCCATTTTGAGTCAAAGATATTCTAAAATAAGGGTAAGAGGGATACTTGTTAAGAGCTCGGCGAAACGAAACCGGGGCCTGATAGAGTTCATCCATAATGAGTGGGGGGGAACAGGTACCACTTTTCACAGTGGAGGGCTATCAAAAAAAAAACAATCCCAGACGTGTAAAATTGTTGTTCCTGTTACAAAATGGGAACATAAAACAAAACCAGTGTTTTTTCTGCCTCACACTACCTCTCCCATATCGGTAAAAAGAGTGAACCGATGGCTTATTCTTACCCTTTAGAATATCTTTGAAAAATTTAGTTTATGGCATTGTGCCAGAAAACCATTTTTTTTCTTTAACTATTTGTCCGGTTTAAAAAAAAAAACACAAACCCAATAAGGGTCCCTTAGAGATAAGTTTTGTACATTGGCAAAAAACTAAAGTTTTTGGAAAATGTAATGGGATATTTCACATGTATTAAATCCACCAAGCTCGCCCCTTGGAGCTTAAGGCGATGGGTTCAGGGGACCAAAGACCCAATTGACATAGGCTAGGAAAAACACCAAGGGGGGCTACAATCAAAATGTCTCGAGTTAGCATTTTCTTATGCAAGGCTATTGTGCGGGGGATCGTTTCTTTAGGCCATGGGGGACCAAAGCTTCATCTAAGCATAACATCATTAGTCTTCCAATTATCCCCCGAAAGAACGGACTGTGGCTGCCCACGTGGCGGAGTAATCAAAAAGGCATAATCAACACACGTAAACGGATGGTCATTCCCCTGTGCTGTTTGTGGTGTTGTGTGTGTGGTGTGCTGATGTGTTTTGCGAGAGAAGGTTACAGGAGAAGGGGGACAAGGAGAATTGTAGAGTGTGTGCATTGTTTGTCGTGTGTGTGTGTGGTGGTGGGTGTGCAGTGGCCCCGGTGCGGTTGTTTGCGACTTAAGCACTGGGTGTGTTGCAAATACAAAACAGGGTCGGCGGTAAATTGCATGGTAAAACCGAAATCATTTCATCCATTATTTACACCTTGATTTTATTGTTCCTTGTAGAAATTGCGTTGTCCGTTGTTGTTGGGTAGTGTTTTTAAAAACACTTTATCCTCCAATATATCCCAATATTATTGCGGGGACGGCAGAAGACCTTTTTGTTTCTTTTTTGATTTGTTTTCGTGTTGTTTTTTTGTTCCAAAATTTTTTTTTATTAAGAACATCAGTGATTTATAGTATTCGTGTAGGGGGGAGAATCCCCCAGTTAACTTAATACTTAAAAACCACGTTTATTTCCATCTGTGCAAAAAAAGGGTGTTATTTCCCTTTTGCCGGAGCTGATGTGCCAGAGAGCTTCGCATATGCCCAAAACTATTATAATGTCCTCGAAAAACACATCACTGATAAGTGGGGGGGACCCTATTCCAGTGTATTGGCTTTCAGGTTTCAATTTTGAAGAGTGTCTGCTGATTTCATAGTTTTTAAAAGGTTCAAAAACAGTTTCTAAATGATTAAAAAAGCGTTGGGTTAGTTCTTTAACAAAAATAAGCCTTTTTCCTTCCGATTAAAATGATAATTGAGTTGAGTTGTGATTTGGGATTTCCAAAGGAGGGGGACATTTTGGAAAAATCAAAGTTCAATAGTAACCGATTTTTTACGGAAGAAAAAAATAAAAAAAAAACTAGGGGGGGAGAGGTCTTCGTGAAAAATTAGAGTTGATTTCCTCTGATTTTAATTCGGTTCCCAAAAAAAAAAAAAACCATTAGGGCAAACCATCGGGGGCCGTTTCAAAACTTGGAAACCGCTCAGGGATTTTGCGATGTTTCATTGACTTGCAAAACATTTTTTATAGGAAAAAATGGAGGGGTGGCCAGTAGCGACAATCTGCTAGTTCTACTTGGCCAAAAATGTGAAGTACAAATATATAATGGACCATGAAAAATTTAAGAATGGGGACGCACTTTTGTTTCTTACGTGTTTTGCATGGTGTACTCAATGTTTTTACACACGAAGGCGATGCTGGGGATCTACCCGATGGAGAGTAACCTTCCCTGTTTTGAACGATTGAATTAGGCAAGATCAACTCCCCACAACACCCATGAAAATTTTTTTACTTTCCCCTTGTTAAATTTTAATTTCCGAAACAATTTTTTCCATTATTGGGCTTTCTAATTTTTTGTTTAACTTTCACCATATGTTTTAGTCACCACTGTAAACTATCGATACAAAAATCTGAGTTTTGACTGGAGGAGGTTGTATGCCAAACATTGCCAAACAAGGCTACCAAAGATGAACAATTTGAAAATGAGAAAACCAAAATTAGGGGATGGGGTTTCGGTATTACCAAAGAATACTCCAAAAAATGGTAGTTTATGGCAAGGGGCCAACGCGGTTTAAAGAACCCACAGAATCCCACGTGTTCAAAAATGCACGGGAATTTTACGTGATTTTTTCCTCTTATAGCGGTCCGTACAAGAAAAATTCTTGCTTTGGCCCAGTGTTTTTGAGGCCTTCCATTAACCCAAATTTGCCCCCGCATTCCAAAAAAACGAAACATTTCATTTTAAAGAAAAGCAGCTTTAAAGTTCGGGGCATTTTTGTATGCGGATCACAGGTACCCAGGAAAAAAAACCAAGGGACCTTAATCGTGGTGGGTCAGATGGGTCTTTAAGAATAACACGTGTGAGCAGGTGTAGACTGAGCTCTCACCGTCACGGACCTAATAACTTAAGAGGATGCTGCACTTTAAAAACAAATTAACAAGGGGAGCAATTTTTAAATTGCTTAGAACACTGTGAATCGTTTTGAAGGTTTTATTTTTAATTTATATGCCTACCAGCGTTAATTGTTCAAGTGCAGTCATTGATTACGGACCGGTAACTTGATGTCACCAGGTATAAAAAGGTTTTCCCTACTTGCTATTAATGGTTTTATGATTGCTCTACGACAGCTATATAAAAGTGAAGACCTATTCTTATTGGATTTCAGTGTAACTTTTTCGTCCTTCAACATGTACCAATCACTACCTCCCTATTAGAACTAACCTGAGATGCATACATTATTAGGCTTTCGAAAAGGGTAAAGGTGCTCCATAGCCTATCACGGCCCGTAGGCGGCAGTGAACTGTTTAGAGGTTCACAGTGTCAAGGGCACGGCATCATGGAATGCAGAGCCCAACCCCTCCCCTTCCGCCGCCTTTCTTTTAACCTTCCATAAAAACCTTGTCCCATTTCAACTGACTGGTTTGTCGGGCAGAGAGGGTCTTCAGGCCAGAAAAATCTGACTCCAAGCTGGACTTGAACCTGCACCTTCTGCCCTGCATACGAGTGCTCTAACCCATCTTCAACTTTGCTTTATGAAAAACAGTTGACTTCTGCCATAAAATAACCTCTGGACAGAAATATCTGCACAATACGATAAAGAATCTAAGATGTTTTTAAACAATTAAAAACAATTTCTGTTTTTGCAGTTGCTTGTTTACATAAGATAAAGAGAAAATTTGATACATACAATATAAAACACAAATTGTTTCGATGTACAAAGAGTATTTTCGAACATCAATTTTGCGGAAGAAATATGTCAAAATCACGAGAGCTGTTGAATAGGACAATTTGTTCAAATAATGCTGAAAATTATTTGATTAATGGAATCATAAGAAATCTATCTCGGTTAAAAGGAAATGCGACATAAAGTAAATTTGTTTATATTTAAAATGACCGAAATATGTTTGAAAGTTTATAATCAAAAATGTGTTTATTCTGTAGATGAATCATTGCTGCATCACACTTGAAAGATTTATTATTTGTATAATAAAGCAAGTAGGTTTTCATTAAAATCCAGTGCTAAAGATGGTGTAATCAAGCAAAAAAGGACGAAATTACGCTCATTAGGTTGACATACCAAAGGTGCTTTGTTCAGTCAACACCAAGCAAAATAGCAAATCAAAGAAAGATTGTGTTGTGGTTGTTGATTACCCTAGCTTAACGCACTCCAGGGACATTCCCAACAGCCGAAGCACTTGAACAATATGGTACAATGCACCAGCTAAGGATCGAGAACATGACGTGTATTTGACCGCGTTCTATGATTACCCCGCCATCCATACTGTGGGCCGCCACACTCGCGATATCATGGATTTAGTACTGATGATGTTATGCTAGGAGGCTTGTTCATGGCCTCGACTATTATCCCTGACTATGCGCCTCAATCCCCGCTCCACAAACCACTGACCTAGAGCATAAAACAACATTATGATGTAGCCTGGCGTTCTCGCTTATGTCAATGGTACTGACACAGCCTCATGTCACGGCGAGGAAAAGAAGATTGAAAGGCCACAAGAAGAAAACTACCCCATGTATGTAAGAAACAGGAGGCATACGTTGTGCATACACATTAGCAGACCAGTACACGTAACAGTGATAGACGTTGAAACTCTGCAGATTATGATTGATTTTCAGTGTCCAACGTTTGTGAATTGTTATGGTTTTTGCTCGTTTTGCAACCATAACTTTAACAAATGTGGACACATTTTGATAATATTTGGCACTCTTGCTCACAATCACAAGATCTAGCTTGTGTTGTATCAACATGTAGAAATGTTTGATAATTTTGACCAAATTACAACTTTTTCGTTGCCAATGGGATTAACGTATGCTAAGTGCATAGGCACACACGGGACCTCGGTTTATTGTCTCATCCGAAAGACTCCCAGTTCAGACCCGTAAGGCCTAGTGTAAAGTGAGAGGAAAAATCGCCTGTACCCAGGTTCAAACTCGGGTTTACTTGACGCGAGGCGAACGCGCTACCCACTGTGCTACTCTACACCTGTAAATAAATCACCATTATTTCTAGAATACCGTGTATGCGAAAATAATGTATAACTTCTAAGCATTTTTAATATTAATGTTAAAGAAATTATAATTACATCAAAATCAATTTCCACTGATACAGGTCATCATTGTTTCTAGAATAATGTGTGCGTTTAGCACATTCTTGCAAATTTGAACTCTGTGATTGAAGAATTAGATGAGATATAAAAATAAGGACAAAAACGCTGTTGTTGTTCTAACTATGCCTGTGCCCTTACATTTTCATCATTATGGTTTCACAAGAATTACCCTTTTCAAATAAAAATCGGTGTTCATGTTAGCCATGATAATAATACCTTATCTTCTATTTCAAGACAGTGTCAGATCATTACCGTTGCCCTGAACAAATATATAGTTTTATAAAATGGAAAAAAAAATCTGGTTTTATTTAAAATGCTTGATAATTCCTGATGTCCTTTTCATTGTCTGTAAAATGATGTCACGTCAAAGGCGTTACTTTCTTTTTTTTAATTGCAAAATAATTATAAAAAAAGTGGTAAATTCCTGTAAGAGAAGTGGGACCTTGACATTTATAGTTTGAATTACCTTCGGTATACCCATCTACTCTACCTTTTGAATTCGTACCCTTTCCTCCAATATCACCTGTTTCTACTGGCTGTTACAAAATGAGTAACTCTCCCCTATTTCACACTATTTGTGAAACGGTATGCAAGTGGGACCCGCATCTGGCTGTAACCGTACACCTTCTGTTGGAGAAACTCTACCACGCAGGAGCTCATCAATAATTGACTTGTTCTTTTTGCTACTCACTCGCAGTAGGAATAGTACAATGATGTACTCTATGATACTGTTCCTGCTCACAGTGTGTCAACATACTGTGTGTCTCTTCTGTGCTAAGCTACGAAGCAAGGACAGAAATCACAGATAGGAAAGTTTTGTAAAACAATAGCAGCTTGAACTTCGACTACTATAAAAAAAAAAGAAGCCATCTACTACTTCAACATTAACAGTTTTCTAAATGATATTAGAATTTGATGAACGTTGACCTGTACAATGAATTATTACTGTTCGTGATATTAAAATAATCCTAGAAAGAAGCCTTTCACCAGCCAACACCAACAACTGGCTGAATGAAATGAGTAATGGATGAACACTGATTGGTGACATAGTTGCTCGTAACATTGAAGTAATACTACAAGTATATCTTAATGTCTCTGTACACGTTTGCATTATTTAGGTATTTAGGCATTATGTACTTTATAGTCACAGAGGCGTCTCTGTGAAATTTCGGGTTGCTCCCACCTAAAGAGCGCGTTGCAATGCCAGAAGCACGCCACGCCTTTTTTTTTTTTGCATGCGATTTTTGTGTTTGACTGATGAGGAAGGGTGGGTGGGGTTGAGGTTAAGTTTTGTCAAAATGACTTACTTTTTTTTCGTTGCCACTGAGTTTAACGTCTCATCCGAAAGAGAACGTAAGGGCCTAGTGCAAAGTGATGAGGAAAAATCCCCTGTACCCAGGTTCGAACTCGGGTTTACTTGACGACGAGGCGAACGCGTTGCCTCTGTGCCACTCTACACCTAACATTATTCACAAAACATATAACTACATTCCCTTTTTGGTGGCCTAATTCTGTGTTGCCATGAGGACATAGGTATAGTTTGTCATTGAATGTTGTTAACGTGTACACATACCTTAACGTTGAAAGGGTGTGTGATGTTACTGTATTATCAATGCCCAGAAATGCTTTTCTTTTGAAAATGTGAGTTAAAACTTACTGGTATAACGTATTACCAAAAAGCCTAAATGTTGTAAAGAGTGATAACTTCGCAGCCTACAAACCTTGCAAAGAATGAAGCCAACTTTTTCACTTCCCACCTGGAAACAAGGTGGTGGAAGGTGGGAAGTGTTAGTGTTGTTGTAGGCAGTGAGTGAGTTCACAATGATCCCCAACTGTACTGTAGGTGAAAGGGTGAGAATAAAAATAAAACAGGCTTCAGTCAGCTGCGGAGTGCGAGCTCTTTGTATATTCAGGCTTTTTGGTATTACATTCTTGTCACAGACACTGTCTCTGTGAAATTCAGGTTGCGACCGCCTTTAGAGAGTGTCGCCACTTGTGCAGCGGAGAGAGAGCATTAAATGTTTTCATAACATAATTATACTAAAGACTCAAAAAGGGTAAAATGATACTTAAGAGTTTACGGCGAGCGGCTGATAAGGAGTTATGATATTGGGGTGGTACACCATCACAGTGTGCGGCTATCAACGACTCAGACTGGAATTGAAACGGATAATTCAACTGCGCTCGGACTGTTTTTACCTAAATGTGTCACGTTTAAAAAGGGACATAACCAGGTTTCGTCACTCACTATAATATAGCGAAAAGGGACGGATCGTTAGTCTTTCTTGTCAGTGTCTTGAATATATACCAGCCCGCCTTATCTGCGCAGATCATAAAGCGTGAGAGAGAGAGAGAGAGAGAGAGACGAGAGAGAGAGAGAGAGAGAGAGAGGAGAGAGAGAGAGGAGGCTCGGATGATATTTGGGAGGCTGCTATGCTAGAGAGGAGTTAGCCGCACTGTTGGTTAAGTATCCATGGAGCTTGAAAGCATTTTTTTTGTTCAGCCCACCTCGAGGTGAAGAGCTGAGTGTGTGTGACCGGATAGGTTTGTATTGAGTAGCTTGCAGGTGCGCGCGGTTTGTGTGTGTGTGGGGTGTGCGTGTGCGTGTGCGGGTGCGTGTGATGTTGCGTGCTGCGTGTGCGCGTACGCGCGCGTGCACCGCGTGCGCGCGTGTGTGGTGCGTCGTGCATGTATGCGTATGCGACATGTTCTGTGCGGCGCGCTTGCGTTTGTATCTGTCTTATTGCCACAAATAATAGAAGTGCTTGAACTTAAAGTTGGTTATGGATCTGACGAGTGGTTCATCACACGCGCGCCTTTCCTCTGCTTCTCCGACAAACGTCACTTTGAAAGAACAGTCATGTGTTGAAACCTTTGTGAACGCAAAGAACAATAACTCCGGCGAAGCGTATGATCCCTGTCGAACTAGGGCGTAAAACAACTGCTAGAATTGCAGCCGTGCGGCTAGCATTACGGCCTCAGTGAACTCGACTTCATCCTCAAAGTGGCATGGAATATCTAAATACCTATCACACGTGCAAATCCACATTTGAAACACACTGTCTTTTATCAGACAAGCATGGTGTGTGGTGTGGTGTGTGGTGCGCCGCGCGTGCGTGTGCGTGTGCGTGCGGCGTGATGTGGGTGTGTGTGTTGTGTGTGTGTTGGTGTGTGTGTGTGTGTGTGGGTGTGTTGTGTGTGTGTGTGTGTGTGTAGAGGTGGGAATAATGTATGTGTGTGTGTGTGTGTGTGTGTGTGTGTGTGTGTGTGTCGAGGGGGGAAATATGTTAGTGGGTGTTGTGGTAAGTGGAACTCATGTTTAACACGGTTAATTATTAGATGTTGATGTGGCTGGTTGATGGTTTGTCTTGCTGCAGCGAGGGAGCCAATCCCCAATTTCAGGTCAAGTGGAACTTCGTGATATGACGTTTCCATCTTCACGAGCGGTCCCTTCTTCTTTCAATCTTTTTTGTTTTTTGAGTCAAGCCTATGCGGAGGCGGGTGGGGGAGGAGGCGAAGGAGGTCCGCCGCAACCAGGAAGCCTCCCCCCACCTTAATACGCCTAAACCCTGTCTCATTCTTTAAACCATGCCCTTCTTTTTTTCCTTTTGGACCAAAAGAAAATAGGTTTGATTTCCACGTCCTCTCACCTCCTTGTAAGAACAAAAAGGAGGGGTGGGGAGGGGCGCGAATGGAGGACCTGCAGCCAGGAGCCACACCCCCCCCCCCCTAACCACTAAGCCCCTTTCTCCTCCTTAAACAATGACATTTTAAAAAATATTTTTTGGACAAAAGGAAACTAGTTTAGCATGGACTGTGTGCCTCCTCCCCACCACTCCTTGTAAACAAGAAAGAGTAATTTTAACGGATTGTAATAATAAACCACCATACCTAAATTTTTTAACTTTTCTTCCATGATGCTAACTTTAATAGGGAAGGCATGAGGTACAGTGTCAATGGAAAGTTATCCGTGGACATCTGTATTAGTGTACATTTTGAAAAGACTTGTTGTGCACTCATAGTCTTCAATATATATACTAGTATGTCCTATGAAAACCCAGAATTTAATTTTTCTTTTCTTTTAAAAAAAAAAAAAAAAAAACGGGAAACAAAGTCTTAAAATTTAAAACAAACAAAAGAATCACTCCAAAGAAAAAAAACAATTTTTGTGGGGCTAACTAACTAAATAAGATATAAAGGTTTGGGTTGATTAAAACTTATTGCATGTACTAACTGAAAACAGGCAAGTCAGAAAAGCGCTTTTGTAATTTTATATAACATTTTTTATCCCTCTCTCATCCCTCCACTCCACAATTCCTTACATTCTCTAACACACTCATCCATCAACATGCATTTTTCAATCTTACAGAATTATTATATAATTTGTACATGCTAATAAATATATGATCAGTCAAACAATAAATTCATTACAATATAAAGTGTTGTGCTTTTCAGTTGACAGTGTGCAGAGTGAGTTAGTTATATAGTGTAAAATGAGAAGGTGAGATTTTGTATAACAATAGCATAGTGATACCAGAATTTTTGTTTTTTTCCATAAGCAACTAAAAGATTTAACATAACTATTACTATAGATTCATAGAAAAAAAACAGTTTGTGTACAAAACAAACATACATTTCACACAAAAAACACAACACATCCATGGGACATACATAAACTTCTCTCACTCCCCTCCCTCCCACTCCCTCCCCCCTCTCTCTATCATATTTAAGATAGAAAACATTTTAGTCATGAAAACCCAGGGTAAGTTATAGTCTAATCTCGAATGTCTGAAAAAACAAACATAGCTAACTGGTAAAGTCCAAAGATTAATACTGTATTAAGGGGACTTGACTATGCTATTATCAGTGAAGTGCTAAGGACACACATGCATTCACACAAAGAATCAACAAAAAACAATACATACTGGTGGTAGTACTAAAGGAATAATAGTAATAGTAGAAAAGGGTCATTACAACAGAAAAGGGGACTTTGAATTATAAATATTATAGCAAGATACTAAACAAAGCACTCACATCACAGCTATGAAGAACGGGAAACGACACAATTCAAGACGTAATGTACACCACAGTGCCACATTTCATAAAGGTGGCTATGACATAATAGGAGAAATATGAACCAGTTTTCTCACAGTCCCAAGTACCATTCAAAAAGGCTCTTATTTTTAGGTTAGTCTGTACCTTAAAAATGAAAAAAAACTGCAGGTTAGGATGGACATCTTGGAATTACATTTATAAATATAGAATTTGGCAAAAATCTAAATAAAATCCAGAACTTTGTCTGTTTTCACATTTTGTTTCACCCCAAAAAGAACCAGTTCTTTGTCAATAATCAAATTATTCAGTGTGGCATGATATCTTTAATAAAGCATGGCAGATTTCTCCAAAAAACCATAAACAATAGTACAGAAAAATAAATATGTTGAATAGTTCTTTCTTCTTGTCACAAAAGTTACTGGTTGGTTTGTTTTTTTTTGGTTTGTTAGTGTTTGTTTGTTTGTTTTTGTGTGTGGTTGTTTGTGTTTTCATTGTTGCCACATAAGTTGTCCATCTGACTATAAGGTGCTGATCAAAGGAAAGGTGAAGGTGTTTCCATGCCAAAATGTTGAAACAGTATGTTCGTAGTCCGCAGTCTCTGGCTGTTTCAGATGTATTATGCTGTTTTGGTGTGTGAGGGTCAGGTTTGTTTCCCCTGGTAATACAGAACCAGTCCTTTTGGTCAGGTGACGATGCTAGTGTCAGTTAGTCAAGCCCAATCATAGTGCTCGTGGTAGCAGTGACACCCCTGTCCAGGAAATACATGCATTCAGTTCCTACTTCGGTTCTTAGAGTTTTGCTCTGTTGGTAAAAATTCGCGAGGATGATGATTCAGTGTCCCTTCATCACTTATGCAGACTCCCATGGCGTCGTCTATGCCATGATGAGGATTTAGGTTCCATTAATTTTGACCCTTCCCTCAGTGCCACTCAGAAGGATGAGTTGCTGGATGTGTTTCTGCCATAAATTCATGTACAGAGGTGGGACTGCATTTCAAACACAATATCTTATAATGCTTCATAACGTCTTTCCAAAATGGATTATTAATATCTGTCATAACAACATTTGAATATTCAACTCCAAGATTATTTACCTTATCCAGTATGGGATACATGTTAATTATAAATTCTCTCAATTCAGACTCACACATTAACCTTTTCAACCAACATATCTTCATGGCAGATATAAAATTTCTAAAAGCGCTTTTTGTTGCATTAAGTTATACTTGATTTTCGTAAACACGTCAAAATCACCTCACAACCCTTTTCTGTTCAACATGTAAGAAAGTGGTCCGTAACAGAAAGCGTATGACGCAACCACCCCACCCCACCACACCAGGAGCTGTCTGGGCCGTTGAGTGAGAGAGTACGAAGCATGAACTCAGGTTGTGGTTCACGCTGGCTGGTCCTGTGGTTACCCTGGCTAAGGTACAGCACTTCTTTTGCTCTCTTCTTCACCATGCATAAATGTGCTGAAATAATATCTGGCTCCAGTGACCTTGACCTTTGACCTATAACTTTTCGGCCTTGGCTCGATATTAGTAGTACATGTCCGCAGCAAAAATGTACGCGTCCAGCGGACCTTATGGTTCAACGTATCGTGTTCACATAGAAGATAGATAGATAGTAGCTTTGATCAAACGTTCGTGTCCAATGTCTGTAGTGTGACCTCAAAACAAAACCAGTAACGTTAACTTTGAGTAATGTTCCGTGTCTCAAAAAAAACAAAAACAAAAACCATGATAATATATAATGTTTACATACAATGCACAACGCATACACACACACACACACGCACGCACGCACCACACGAACGCACGCACGCACGCACGCACCGGCACGCATCGCACGCACGCACGCACCAGCAGTGCACGCACGCACGCACGCACACAGCCCATTTGTCAAGCATTGAAGATAATTTAAAAACAATTACATTTCTCGGAAGCAAAAGTTGTGGCTCATAATCAGCAGTGGCCCTCTCAGCATGACTAGGGCATCACGCTCCCTTCGTCAGCGTAGTTTGCTGAGAGGCCATTTTACGAGGTGAGCCCAAACATTTGCTTGAAAGAAATTGTTTAAAGTTTGTCTTTATTATGGACTTTTTTAATATTCATACCCAGTGGTCAACCAATCTCTTGTTTTGAAATTGACATGCTCGAACTTGATACATTCACTGTGGAAATTGATGCTCCACCTCTATCACACTAAGGCTGATGAATGTTGGCAGTTAATTACGTAGAACTATGTCACAAAAACTTGATTTCTTTGCAACATTTCGTGTGTTCGTGATATGGAAGACGCTAAGCGCTATTACTACAGTTCATGTGGATTTACTAAAGACAAACTGCTGTACGCAGTGTTTTGGGCGTTTTTTTGTGATGCCATATTTCTGGTTGGAACCTCAGCGCAGTATGCGTATCATGTGACGCGCAGATGGGTATCGACCGATCTCGTTCAGTTGAGTTCAGTTGCCAAGTTTGTCTTGAACTGGGACACATCGTTTTCTTTTGGTCCTCAGCTGTTAGCTTTGGGATGTGGACCAGGGGCAACTCACTTATGTTTTTTGTAAGCTGCTGTTGATGCATGTTCGTACCTATGGGTTTACTCTCTTGTTATTTCTATGAATACAGTTGTTCCATTCATTGTATGGAATTCTAATTTTTGGCTTCATTTGGTGAGTTCGTTTCTTGGGCGTGATAGACTTTGTGTTGTAATAGACTTCAAGGTGTTGTGTCGAAATTTATTACTCTTTGTGAATGTTGGAAGAAGCCAATGATAGTTTGCAGGTTCCAAGGTATTGTGTTGAGTGAGTTGTTGTTTGGTAACAATCAGTTTGTTCCATTTTGATGGTGGTTTATTCCTTGTTAAAAGGAGACTATTTGGTTGGCAAGTCTCATGGGCTGTTAACACGTACATATCTAAGGATAGCTTGTATATGGTTGGTATCGGATCATTTAAGCTTCTGTGGCTGGCTAGGAGAGTGGAATGGCATGGGCCCCATCTCCTTTGACGCGAGACTATCCTTTCCGTGCGGCGGTCTGGAGCAAAGTGACAGAGTCGGCAACACCAGGATGCACGCAGGCAGACACGACTTCGTTCTGCACCGGCGGGCCTGGTTGAAGAGAAAACGGCAGGAGTGCACTGGGAGCACCTGCGCTATTTACTGCCCGTTTGGTTTGTGGGATTGAGTAGTAGATGAAATGAGTTAGTTTTGGATAACTACGAAGGAACCTACTAATTGTGTACTTGTAAATGGAGATGGTTTTGGAAAAACTCAAATGGGAGACAATTTGAAGACTAATTAAGAAAATGTGTTATTGAAATAGTTTCACTTTTCTAGGAATATTAAGAAAAGGCGAAACACCCGAAGGAATTTTATATTTAGTGTGGAGAGTGAACAGATGATGAATGATAATTGAATGTGAAACCTTCTTTTGATTTAATAGTTGACCAGGACTGAATCTACCTCGCTTTTTTGGGGATGTTGTTGATTGTTTTCTGTGTGTGAGGTTGGATAATTTGGAGAGAGAGAGAGAGAACACAAACATTCTCATGCGCTTGCCTAGTCATACACTGGTTAATGTTGAATATTTCCCCTCACGCCAGTGTGTGTGTAAAAACAGCCTCAGGCATGCTCCAGTATTGTTCCCCATCTTTGTATCTACCAAATGTCCCAGATGTGTTCTGTTCAGACCGAGAAGGACGTAAAAACACCATTTTATTCGAATCTTTCTTGTCCCATATGGTCTTTAAGATCGAGAGGACGCTAAACCTAAGTTTCGGACACTATTTGAAGGCCGAATGGCGACTGAAGAGTCTTCACACGCCGAAACAGCGTCTTTGCATAGGCATTGCCCATCTCCACCTTGGAAGAAAAAAGTAAATCAGCACATTATTTCTTCTTATTTTTCTTTCAGAAACAGAACATATCGTAAAGTTAAAGTAACTGAGTTTGTTCTGAGGTTCACAAATACAGACATTGGAACACAAACAAGTTTTATCAAAGCAAAAACTATTCTGCATTTTCAATGCACCAACGTTAGTACTTCAGGACTAGGGAATGGCACTAGCGTATAAAATGATAATTTTAATCATTCGATATAAAGTAGATATCAGAAACATTAAAAAAAGAAAACCCAAGAATAGACAACTGCAAAACGTAACATTATTAAGCTCTCTGACTGTATCTAGTATATAATATATAGATAGATTAGATAGATAGATAGACAGACAGACAGACAGACAGACAGACAGACAGACGACAGACAGACAGACAGACAGACAGACAGACAGAAGACAGGACAGCAGATAGATAGATAGATAGATAGATAGATGGATATATAGTCGGCTCAGAATGACACTGAAAACATTACCAGCTTCGCCTCAATACGTTCGCGGCTGGTAAACATGTGATCAAGTGATGATATATAGGATGGCTCGCTGTCATAATTATTGACCCTAACTGACCCTGAGTGGCACGGTTAAATAGTCTCCAGAAACAGGTGTTCGCAGGGAGGAAAACAGACTTTCAGGGAAAACAACAACAACAAAAACAACAGCTAAGTCTATGTTGCTAGACAAAATTCTGGGACTGTATTTTCGTAGAAAAAAAGACTAAGAACCCCCCCCCCCCCCCCCCCCCCCCCCACTTGCGGCGAGTGGTATTTTTTAGAAACAATACTGGAGTGGAATTTTCTTAGGAAATAACCATCCATTTGCCGGAATAAAAAAGACTCGTCTAGGAATAAAAAATCCAGGAAAATAAAAACACTGCCATCGGCTTTTATATGTATTTCTGTCTGTTTATGGAATATGTTTGGTTTACCAAGCTGTGAGTGTGTGTGAGGTAGATTGATTATGAGGTGTACTCGGTGTTCTCTTTTTTCTTTCTCTTTTAACTCACTCACATCTTGGTGTGTGTGTTGTGTGTGTGTGCATGCGTGCAGTGGTGTGTGCGTGAGTGTGTGTGTGTGTGTGTTGTGGGTGTGTGGTGTGTGCGTGAGTGCGAGTGTGTGTGTGGTGTGTGTGTGGTGCGTGTAGTGCGTGCGTGGCGTTGCGGTGGTGTGTGTGAGTGTGCGTGTGTGGTGTGTGTGGTGTGTGTGTGTGGAGTGTTGTGTGTTGGAGGGAGGTGTGTGTGTGTGGTGTGTATGGTTGTGTGTGTGTGTGCGGTGCGTGTGCGTGGGTGGGGGCCCCCCCCCCGCTGTGCGTGCGTGTGCTGTGTGCGTGTGCGTGTGTGTTTGGTGCGTTAGATCACATTCTCTCCCCCCCCCTCTCTCTCTCTCTCTCTCTATCTCCTCTGTCTCTGGAAAGCAAGGGTAAATATAGATGTTTGTCTTGTTTAGAGGTGTCAATGTGAATATATCTCAAATATGACTGACAAATGGCAATACTTAATTATGCGAGGTTCTGTTTAAGGATTTGGGGTTTTAACCACCTATAAAGGAGGGTTTCATTCTTGGGTATCACATCCAATGCCCTATGGTGAAAGCATGAAAAAACGAATGACATCGTATTTTATGTAAAGCATGCGACTCTATCGTAAAAAAAGTTTATTGTCTAAAATTGGAAATTGCTGATAGTGCAGACACTGCTTTTCTTTCTAACAGAGATGAATCCGTGATGATGAAATGCACAGACTCATACAATACAATGCGACGCAATGCAATACAATACAAACACACACAATAGAATACAATACAATATGATATAATGCAGTACAATAATACAATGAAAAACACCACAACAACACTACAATCACCACTATGATAGAAAAGTACAATAATAATAAATGCAACACACCAACCACAATAAATACCAATGATATAATACAGTAAATATAATACAATGCCAAACACAACAACAACACAATACATATACCATATGATATAATGCAGTACAATATAATACAATGCAACAAAACACAACACCAATACCAATGCAATACCATATGACAAATGGCAGTACAATATAATTTACAATGCAACAACAAACAAAACAACACAATACCATATGATATAATGCCAGTACAAATAATACAATGCAACACAACACAACACAATACACTGACCATATGATATAATGCAGTACAATATATACAATGCAAAACAGCACAACACAACACAATACAATACCATATGATATAAATATGCAGTACAAATAATACAATGCAACACACCACAACACAATACATGCAATTACCATATGATCATTAATGCAGTACCATTATAAATACAATGCACACAACACAACACAACACAATACAATACCAATGCAAAGGCAGTACAATATAATACAATGCAACACAAACACAACACAATACAATGACATAGATATAATGCAGTACAATATAATACAATGCAACACAACACAAACAATACAATGCATATGATATATGCAGTACAATATAATACAATGCAACACACACAACCACAATACATGCATACCATATTGATATAATGCAGTACAAGATAATACAATGCACACAAACACACACCCAATACAATACCATATGATATAATTGCAGTACAATATAATACAATGCAACACAAAAAAACAAAACACAACACAAACACAATACATATGATATAATGCAGTACAATATAATACAAATGCAAACACAACACAAACACAATCCAATACCCTATGATATAATGCCCTCCAGTACAAATAATACAATGCAACACAACACAACACACTAACAATACAATACCAGATGATATATGCAGTAAATATAATACAATGCAACACAACACCAAAACACACAATGCCATATGATATAATGCAGTACAATATAATACAAAGGCAAACACAAAACAAAACAATACAATACATGATATAATGCAGTTTACAATATAATACAATGCAACACAACACAACACAATACAATACATAATGATATCATGCCAGTACAATATATACATGCAACACAACACAACACAATACAATACCATAATGATATAATGCAGTACAATTAATACAATGAAAACACACCACAACACAACACAATACATATTGAATAATGCTATACAATATAATACAATGCAACACAACACAAACACAATACAATACCTATGATATAATGCAGACAATATAATACTAATGCAAACACAAGACACCACAAACACAATACAATACCATTGAATATAATGCCGTACAAATAATACATGCAAACACAACACACCACAAACAAATACAAGACCATATGATTAGAAGCAGTACCAATATAATACAATGCCAACACAAACACAAACACAATACAAACCCATATGATATATGCAGTACAAATAATACGAATGCACACAACACAGATCACAACACAAAACAATACCATATGAATATTAGTTACAGTACAATATAATACAATGCACACAACACAAACCCAATACAATCCATATGAATAATGCAGTTACAATATAAATACAATGCAACACAACGCAACACACTACAATTACCATATGATATAATGCATTACAATATAATACAATGCAAACACAAACACAACACAACCCAAACAATAACCATATGATATAATGCCAGTACAATATAATACAATGCAACACAACACAACACAATTACAATACCATATGATATAATGCAGTACAATATAATACAATGCAACACAACACAAAACAATACAATACCATATGATATTTTTATGCAGTTACATATAATACAAGCACACAAACACAGCACAATGCAATGCCATATGATATACTGACAGTACAACTATAATTACAGCAACATAAACACAACACATACAATACCATATGATATATAAAGTACAATATAATACAATGCAACACAAAACAACACAATACAATGCATTATGATATAAGCAGTACAATATAATAAATGCAACACAACACAACACAATACAATACCATATGATTATTACACAGTACAATAATAAACAATGCAACACAACCCAACACAACACAATACCATATGATATAATGCAGTACAATATATACAATGCAAACAACACAACACAATACACTACCATATGAGACTATACAGTACAAATAATTACAATGCAACACAACACAACACAATTACAAGCCATAGATATAATGCAGTACAATATAATACAAGCAACAAAACACAAACCACAACCACAATACCTATGATATAATGCAGTACAATATAATACATGCAACACAACACAAACAACACAATACCATATGAATATATGCAGTACAATATAATACAATGCAACACAACACAACACAAACACAATACAATTACGATATGATATAATGCGTACCCAATATAATACAATGCAAACAAAACTACAATCACAATGCAATACCATATGATATAATCGCAGTACAATATAATACATGCAAACACACCAAACAACAATACAATACCATATGATATAATACAGTACAATATAATACAATGCAACACAACACAACACAACACATTACAATACCATACGATATAAGCAGTACATATAAACAATGCAACCACACAACAACACAAACCATACCATATGATAATGCAGTACAATATAATACAATGCCAACACAAACACAACACAACACAAATTTTACCATATGATATAATGCAGTACAATTAATACAATGCAACACAACACAAACACAAACAATACAATAACATATGATATAATGCAGTACAAGTATAATACAATGCAACACAACACAACACAACACAATACAATGATCTAAATGCAGTACCAAATAATACAATGCAACACACACAACACACACAATACAATACATATGATATAATGCAGTATAATATAATACAATGCAACACAACAACAACAACAACACAATACAATAACCATATGATTATAATGCAGTACAATATAATACACTGGCAACAACACACAACACAATACAATACATAGATATAATGGAGTACAAATAATACAATGCAACACACACAACACATACAACCATGCAATATGAGATAATGCAGTACACTATATACAATGCCCAAACACAAACAACACAATACAATACCATATGATCTATACAGTACAATATAAACAAGCAACACAACAACAACACAACACAAGAAATACCATATGATATAATGCAGGACAATATAATAAAATGCAACACACCACAACACAATACATACATATGAATAATGCAGTACAAATAATACAATGCAACCAAACACAACACAACACAAGCAATACACATATGATATAATGCCGTACAATATCAATACAAAGCAACACAACACAAACACAACACAATACAATACCATATGCTATATGCAGAACATATAATCCAATGCAAACAACACAAAACAATACAATACAATACCATAGATATGAAGCAGTACACATAATACATGAAACACACCACAACACAATACAATACCATTGTATAATGCAGTACAATAATAAACAAATGAAACACACCAAACACAATACCCATACCAATTGATATAATGCAGTACAATATAATACAATGCAAACAACACACACCATCCCCCCATGCCAATGTATTACTAATGCAGACACTATAATACAATGCAAACACACTTACAACACAATACAATCAACCATATGAATAATGCGTACAATATAATACAATGCACACAACACAAACACAATAAAATACAACACAACAGACCCACAATGCAATGCAACAGTACAGTAAATACAATACGATCAATATAACACAGACAAGAAAAGTCAACACAACTCAACACACACAACTCACACAAACACAATCCAATTTGGCCCTTTCTTTTTTTCAATCAAGACAACGCATAGACTATTTGTATAATGGTTATGCTCGAGGGGACACGACAGAATTTTTAGAAGAAAAAAAGATAACCAGGAGTCCTGCAATAAGATTAATCAGGATTTGCAAAATTGAGTAATATCTTTAAAGGGATAATGCTCGAACTTTGTGCCATTCTTCAAAACAGAAAAAGTACTTCAAGTTCATATCTCTAATTTTTTTAAAGATATAAAGAGTGCGTGGACACACAACTAGTCTAACTATGCGGTTCTTGCTGACACAGAACATGCCTTGACCTCCATTGCTGTTTAAACAATTGGCTTGGGTCACGGTCTGGGGTTGCAAAAACACACAGTTTAAAAACTACACCCAAGCTAATTTAAGTAATCTCGCCCTGAATTATGTTTTACCTCTAGAATAGTCGATCAGTAGGGGTTTCAATCCACATGGTAACAATTGTCATCATCTATTGTTAACACATGTAGCCCCCCCCCCTACTAAACTAACGTTACTGACTAGCAATCTGACAGTGCGTAGCTTTCTGTCAGTATCACGTGATTTATAAAATATACTCATGTTATGAAGCATGTCAATAATCCTATTAGAAGAAAAAAATCTAAATAAAAAGGAAAAACGCTTTACATTTTAATATTTCACGGTCCTTATGAGCAAAGAGTATTACTTTTTATATGCTAGCATACAATATTATAAAACAGGGATAATGTAGCTTCAAACATCACCATGCAAATTGCCACCCCCACAGGTGCACAAAATACCCCCAACCTGATCGACTAAACGTGGGCCATAACTTTTTTTTTCCAGAATTTTCTCTGCTTTTACATTCCGGTTTGAAGAACATTATCGCACTTACCCCCCCCCCACTTTCGAGTTATACGTAATTATACTTTCAATCTGTTGTTCTCATTATACAGAGATTTTGCCATTAACCTCCGCGCGTATGTGATAATTCGTGTACTGCAGTGAACCCTTTTTCTTTTTGTCCACAGAAGGCTATGAAACTCGTGATATTTTCAGGAATTCCTCTATGAACTTGCTGCCAGTCAAAGAGAGGTAGAAATTGACTCCACTGTTTACACCTCAGCAACACGGTGGATGCGTTGAAATTCATAGATTGACCGTTCTCAACCCCCGGGTCCTTTAAATCAGTAAAGTCTCTAAATCAAAAACTATAAGCGAAGGTGTTTCAGCGAAAAAACATTGGCAACAATCAGGTGACCGTCAGTGAAAGACATTTCTGTTGTCTTGAATCCGGTTGGATTGTTGTTGTGTTGAAATAGTTTTTGATCTGACGGATGCTGACCAGCGTCAACATAAGAGCACGTACTGACTAGCCCAAGTAGAACGAAAGGTAGAAACAGGACTGGATCATGTAATCAAGGAGGTATTTTGCAGATACAACTGTAATTTTGATCCACTCATAAACAAAAACCTGTATTAATGTTAAAACCATAGAGAAGGTGAGAATACAAACAATATTAAAAATATGACACTTTACAGCAATGACTCGTGACTCCTTCGTTCCACGCAGAATTGACGCGAAATGGACACAGCACAGAAGCAGCTCTGAGCATGGTGAGTGGACACCAGCATCCATGATGATACAGTGGCACTAAGCTGTCTGTGAACCTGACAATCTTGCACTGCAGGTGCCCTGGTTCCTTATAACATAAACCGCAACACATGTTGAGACGACCTGCAAATGAGATGTCAGTGTAAGTGGTCAGTACAGGGTCAGAACTATGAAGAAAACACTGGAGGGTGGACGAAGGAAGCCGAACGCATGATCATAATTATTACCACATTTCCGACGTCCCAAGAGAAACAACGATAGGATCGCCGATAATATAGTGAATTTAACCAGTTGAGGTAGGGCTATGATTATAGCAGAATACGAATCCCGTTTGAAACGGTCAGAGTTATCCATTGTCTGCTCATCTTTATGTGGTACGAAACTGAAAAGTGGCTAGATCACTGTAGTTAGTACTACCGTTTTAAGTACCGCTTGCGTGTATACAGACCAACCCAAGAAAGAAGAGGAGGAAAGTAGAGGAACAAAAAACAAACAAACCAATCAAGTTAACGTCATTACCCAAGACAATTAATTTCAAATCCTTTGTTTATTACCATCAGGCATCACTTTAACGCTCAATGCGCTCTCCAATCGTGATTAAATAGCCTTCATCGGATCCTACAAGACATAATCCAGATCCAGATCAAGAAAACAAACAACAAGAAAACGACAAGAGTGTGAAACTCTACACCTCTAAACACCTGTCAACCAAGCTGTGGGCCCAGTGATGGTACAGTAGAGTCGGGCACCTTTTCGTAAGGTCGTGGACGGATGAGGACCGGTGTGGGTAAAATGTTCCTAGTATAAATTGACCCCGGTGAACATGAATGACGGTTTTGATGAATGTATAAACCACTAATAGCCCCGTTAACACATATCACCGGATTCCCAAAAAGAAACGATCATGCGTGCATATGGCCAAATTTCAGCGGCACTCAGTTCAGCAGATAATCAAAAGTGGGTCACATGAGAAGCCTCTTAGTCCTCCTTTTATAGTGATACGCATTTAGAAATGATATTATGGGGTCTGTCAGTTGAACAGCCTCGCATGATCTATAACAGAATATTTCTCTCGTAAATATATACGGACAATGAAAGTGCAGTATAAAACAAGAAAATGCTTTAAATCTGACATGAACAAACACTAAGGAGCACCAGCATGTCTTTCTGCTACTGTATATGCAACCAGACTATCTTGTACTATATGCCACCCACCCTCCCCCTTTAATATTCGCATTGAAAAATGTTCGCCAAGAACAGCATTCTCCCATTCTCGAATAATGAATAAAATAATAAACGGATATTTATATTTTTAAAGCGCTTTTTATCGAGCAACAAGCGCTTTACAATCAGTATTGAACACTCACACCCGCAAAACAGGACGCCACACGCACGTACGTGCACGCACGAGCGTAAACGCCGTCTTGCACACAACATACCCACACACATTTCATCAAACACACAGAAAACACATCTAGGGAACGCACAAAAACTTACTAAAGAACACTGTACAAAAACGGGGGGGGGTCCGCTGGGTGTGGTGCACACGCACGCACACACATACACCAGCAACTCACATACACAAAGCACTCACGGTGTATCACACTCACAGATACATACCCACACCACACTCCTCTCCCCCCCCCTCTAGGAACACAATCTCTCCTGCGCAGCATACACTCCTACACCTGCAAGCAGATATACCAACACAGAACACACAAACACACTCACACACACAACACCGCTTGGAATGAGCCGTGGAGGCACGCACACTCACATTGCGCACACGTCACAAGTACATACATACATCACCACACACAAATTACATAAATACAAACATACGGTACATAGTCGCGCCACACGCACGAACAACGCACACGCGCACACACACACACACCACACACACACACAACACACAACACCACAACACACACACACACACATCGCACAGCAACACACACACACACACACACGCGCCACACGTGCACATGGAGTATGGGGTGTATTGGAAAGACTGCCGGAACAAGGTTTTCAGGTTGTTTGAACGATGCTTAAAGATTTTGACTATGTCGGACAGCAGATGGCAAATGAATTCCAGAGTTTGACTGCTGATGATGTAAAAGCTCTACACCGTAGCCTATCACGTTTAAATTTGGTATTGCGAAAGATACTATTGTCATTTGCGAGCGGAGAGATGAGATGGACGTAAATTTCAAGAAGCTCAGAGGAGGTATTGCGGTGCTGTTCCGGATATGATCTGATAGCAGAGACCAGGCAGCTTTGTAGTTTATTCTTTTGTTGAAAGGGTAGCCAATGTAACTCTTTAAGTAGACGTGATGTGTGTTGAAGACGCTTGGCTTTGAATACCATTCTAGCAGCAGAGTTTGAAGTTGTTGTAAGGTTGAGAAGCGCTGTGGGCAACCAAGTAGAAGGAGTTGCAGTAATTTCTAATCTAGACAAAATGTATGAATGACTAGAGTTTTGCTTGCCTCGGTGTGAGAAAGGGCGATAGAGCTGATCGCCTGAGTTCAGATGCCGCCTGGCAGATATTAGTGATAGATGTTGCATGGAAGGTCTTCATCAAGAAAGCCAAGGTTGCGATATGTTCAGAAAAATGGCTGTTGGAATCTCCAAGGGAAAGGGATAGGGTTAGGATCAGCCTAGGAGTACTTCATAAAACTGAAAGAAGAAGACTTTTGCAGACCAAGTAGTTTGCAAGCATGAGGGGGAATAAATACAGCTTTGCTCCCCGCCCCTCCCCCCCCCCTCTCTCTCTCTCTCTCTCCTCTCTCTCTCTCTCTCTCGCTCTCTCTCTCTCTCTCTCTTTATCTAGTCTCTTTCTCTCTTTTTCATCTTCTTACTGACTTCATGGAATTAAAGCTTAACAATACAGTTCTCCAGTATTCCAACATTCAACGTTAGGAGAATATATAGCTCTGTAAATTGCAAGTGATATTATGAAATATTAAAACAAACGTGACGGCACGAAATACATCGTCAAAGGTCCAAGCCAAGAAGTATCAAGGGTCTTAATTACAAGCATATCGTGTGTTTTAGACTAGTATACCAAAACCTAACCGAATATTAGACTGTAACATGAAAATATGTGAAGTATATGGGCATATAACAATGTCAGGCTGATGTCAACTAACAGAAACAGGTGCTCAGTAGTCAAATTAGAATAAGCCATTACGCCTCCATTATAAGAATAGAGACTGTCAGGAAAAAAAATTCCGGTAAAGATACAATAATAAGACATAAAATAATAATAATAATAATAATAATAATAATAATGAAACATTTATTATAACATGATACTCCATAGTGGGCTCATTGCGCTTTACAAAGACACACAAAGGTACTGAGGAAAAATAATACACAAATTCATTGAGGCACATATAATTATACTGAGCGTAAAATCATACATGAAAATACACCACACAGATTACAAACACAAATAAGACCTAAGCTGCATAACATAGATGTCGCACAACAATGAATAATAAAAAGTGTAGACACACCAATCTTACAACCCACCACCCACCCACCCCACACAGAGAGAGAGAGAGAGAGAGGAGGAGAGAGAGAGAGAGAATCATATGAAGAGAGACGATGCGTAGAGACGAGAGAGAGAGAGAGAGAGAGAGAGAGAGAGAGAGAGAGAGAGACAGAGAGACACAGAGGAGAGAGAGAGAGAGTAGAGAGAGAGAGAGAAAAAAAAAGAGAGAGAGAGAGAGAGAGAGAGAGAGATGAAGAGAAACACGCCTCTGAGTGTAGATATTGGCATAGCAAAAAATCAAACATTTTTGAATGACAAACTTTACGTCCTGGCCTGTATCACGTTGAGATAGCATGCGGAATAGGCATCATGCTAACTTAGAAGCTCTTCAATGCCGTATCAGGATTTAATAGGACTTTTGGAAGAGCTTTTAAGTTAGACATGATGCTAAGTTTCATGCTATACAACGTGAATACAGGCCCAGGTTAGCAATGAGTTCACTTTTTGGGGTAATACGATCTTTTACTGCAAAATGTGAAGCGATCTGAGCTGAAATTCATAGTGCATTAGAACAATAACAAAAATACCAGGTAGCGAATAAGAATTGAGATTGTAATATGTGCATTCAAGCAATGGTTTTATTTGCTTAGGAAGAAAACACTTTTAGAATTGGGTTTGAAGTCTTGTGAAACAAACCATACATTCGACATATTGTAGCGACTCTGATCTTGAAATTGGCTGCCCAACAGTAAAATGTGGAAGTTTACAGCACTGTTGCAGTGAACAAGAAATAACTGACAGCACTGAACATGAATACTGTCCGCTTCTGCATGAGAATGTCACATGTAAAAATAATTCATATTCATATGCCAAGATACGTACAGCTAAAGTGTTTGTCAGGAGGACAAAAAACACACTGGCAGCAATCAAGGTGACAGCAATGAGGACACTTCCTGCTCTCTGAAATTCCGTGGGCTTGTTGCCTAGGAAACGTTTGTTTGTTCTGACTGATCTGTATCAATGTTCGCAAAAGAACACGTTGCTGATGGTCAACATTACCCCGAAAGGTAAAAACCCAGATGTTGAGCAATCGAAACCAAAATGTAGATCTTGATCCAGACAATTGGCAAAACCATTCTTCAAACGATACTCTCTAAGAGTGCCAATTCTATTGCAAGAATAAAGGTGATCACTATGCCAGCTGTAACTCGTGACATTCTTGCGGTCCAAACAGCATTGACACGACGTGGCCACAGCCAGGAAGCAGCTTTAAGCATGGTAGTGCAACAAGCAATCCAAGACGATAGAAACTGTCACGTGCGAAGGCAATCTATAAAACTTGCATGCCAGGTTCTGCCTCTCTGGAGTTATTCTCCATCTAAGGTTTTGCTAAGCAGTCGGTCCAGAGGCCACTAGATCAGCATCAATGGTCAGACGGGCCAGGTTTTGAAGAACACACCTATATGTGGGAGAAGGAAGACGACGCATGACTATGATATCACACAATTGCCCAATCCTAAAACAAAGAGAACAGGGTCACCTATTGCTTGATGAGACGAAGCTACGATATATAGACGTGATGGTGATCTTCCCAGAAAAAACACATCCTCTTTGGATTGCTCGAGTCTCTGTTGAACTGGTCGGTTCAAACAATGGGCACTGAAGATGGGCTGAGACCGTTGTCAATTATCATTGTGGACTTCTTACAGTCTGTGTTCGCACAGGACTGCTATGGAGTTGGGGTCGATAATCTGGAATCTTCATTAGGATTTTATTGCTTTGAATAATATTTTAATTATCATAATTTTTGTACTTTGCTGGAAGTGGTGCTGAGGACAGTCCAGTTAATAGTGTTATCATTGATATGTGAGGTAACAATTTCATATTTTTTTACAGGAAGAGAAGTAGTACCAGCAGCTCGCCAGCAGCAGCAGAGTAGTAGTCAATCATCATCATCATCATCATAATCATCATCATCATCATCATTCACTTCCAATCAACACAACAACATCATACATCACCCATCGTCATCATAATTCATCATCATCATCAACAACAACAACAACAACAACAACATTCATCATCATCATCATCATCAATCACCACCCTACATCCATATCATCATCATTCATAATCACCATCATCATAACAACAACAAAAACAAAACATAATCATCATCATCCACCAACATCAACAACAACAACAACCAACAACAACATCATCCATCATCCTCATCATCATCATCATCACCCTCATATCATCATCATCATCATCAACAAACAACAGCAACAAACAACAACAACAACAAACACAACATCATCATCATTCATCATCATCATCATCACCACCACCATCATCAACAACAACAACAACAACAACAACAACAACAACAACAACACATCATCATATCATCCCATCATATCACTCTCATCTCAATCATTTCGTAGGTTGTAGTTGTTTCTATATCCCTCCACCCTTTTGCTGCTATAATTTCTGCTTCACATTCCATATGAACTTATCGAAAAAATTATAAATGAATATGATTAAATAGGGTCGCCACCAAAATAGAAACCATTAAACGGAACGTTCAATCGTTGTTCGAAACATGAAGTTTTACATTTGATCTTTGATTCATCACAATATGTTATTCGTGCAAAACAATTCATCCACCTGGAACGTTATGCTAGCCAACTCTCTAACGATTGCTTCTTCAAGTCGATTTCCTTTCGTTCGGTCACAAAATATTTCCTGCTTGTTTTCTGTCATAAAATTGTTTAAATGTTTCGTATTTGAGTTCAGAAAATGAAACTGTGGTTCGAAATTAGAGGTAGTAGGACGACGATAATTTGACTGTAAACAGCAGTTATTGTTCTAGAAGAAGAAAAGGGGTGGGGGTGAATAGGGGTGGGGGTAGAGGAAAAACGATAGATCAGAAAGGAATGGATGAATGAAGAGAGAAATGATGCCAACTCAGATCAGCAAAAGATCCAGTAGGCAAAGAGATAAGAAGATAAGAAGGATAGAATTTGCGCTTCAAAAGGAGTAAGTGGTGTGAACAGTCCAGAAGATTGCTTCGTCAAAAGGAAAGGTGAAGGAGGAGGGGGGGGGAGGGAGAGCAAAGACGAACAGAGATGGTGGGT